>JAMXBB010000003.1:76426776-76646153 GCA_024138015.1 Lumnitzera littorea | reverse complement strand
TCTAGCAGGGATCGTATCAAATAGAGATCCTAGGTTTGTGCCAAAGTTTTAGGGAAGTTTATAGAAAGTGATGGGAACAAAGCTATAGTTTAGTACAGCATACCATCCTCAAATTAATGAACAAACCAAGAGGATTATATAGACTTTAGAGGATATGCTGAGAGCATGTATCATAGAATTTAAAGGAAGTTGGGAAGTTCATTTGCCTTTGATCGAGATTACTTATAATAATAGTTATCACTCAACCATACAGATGTTACCTTGTGAGGCTTTATATGGAAGAAGGTGTCGATCTCTACTACTCTGGGATGATATAGAGAAAGTTACAATAGGGCCAAATTTGATTCAGGAAACAATAGATAAAATCATGATTATTAAGTAAAAAAATAAAGGAATCCCAAGATAGATAGAAGAGTTGGGCCGATTTGAAGAGAAGGGAATTAGAGTTCCAAGTAAGAGATCATGTATATTTGAAAGTGGAAACAATCAAGAGTATTCATTGTGCTAAAGCCTAAGAAAAACTAAGTCTTAAGATATATAGGTCCATTTGAGATCTTGGGATGAGTTAGGAATGTAGCTTATCGATTAGCTTTGCCACTTAATCTATCAGGAATCCATAATGTCTTTCATGTGTTAGTTTTGAGAAAACATATTCTTGATCCCAACTGTATTATTGAATTGGAACTGGTAAGATTGTGAGAAAACCTAACATATGGGGAGCACTCAGTGAAGATCATAGACAATAAAGTGTAGCGATTGAGGAGTAAGAAGATTCGTTATGTTAAGGTGTTATGGAGAAATCACAAATGAAAGTCAACAACCTTAGAAGCAGAGGATGAAGTAAAGAGTCAATATCCGCACTTATTTGAAGAACCAGGTATGCTTATCAAGTTTTGAGGACAAAACTTATTTGAAGGGGAGAAGAATGTAAACTTTGTGTAGTCAGTAGTATAAACCCTAATCTAAGTCCGAGCGTCCTAGATGATACCATGAGTTGATAAGGCTAGGTAAAGTAAAATTTTTTATTAAAATGAGAAACTAAATATAGTATTGATAGTAAAAATTTTAAAAATTCGATCGAAACTTAAATTACGTATAAAAACCCTTAATTCAATATACATGTAAATACTTAAAATCGAACTTAAACTTAACTAAAATCCTAAAACTACAACTTTAAGTTTATAAAATAAATAAATATAACTTAATAGTAATATAACTATAGTCGATCGCAATTATCGATTAAATTGCGTAATCGAATATAAAATCTATTAAAAATGTTAAAATAACTTGTAAATATTGTAAACGTAACGGTTACCAATTAAATTAATAAATTTTCATAAAATCTCAAAATTAATTTATGAATATTAATTTCATGATTTTTTTGGTTTGGAAAAATTTAATATATTTATTTTTATTTACCTTTTTCTTTCCTTTTTTCTCTTCTTCCTAATTTTTCTCCTTACTCTACGTGATGTCCAAGCTGTGTTATACAGTAGCCTATGTTTTTAAAAAGCTATCTAGGTGTTGCATTAAAAAGGTCAAATCAAAAGTAATGATTACGGTGTCTTGTCTTAATTAATGCATATATTTGATTATTTGTTCTTATAATTACTTTTGAGTTCTTTTGTTTTCTCCTATTGCATTGAACACGCCTAGAAATCTTGGGAAATTTAAACCGAAAAGAAAAAAAAACAAAACCAAAACACATACACAATTTACCAAACACTAAGAAGAAGAAGAAGGAGAAGAAAAAGAAGAAAATAAGGGGATTTAATCATTTAATTTACTAAAGTAATTAGGTAAGTTATTCATTTATTTATTTTTGTACATATATATATATATATATATATATTCTATAACATGAACATGTATATTTAGTATATTTTATTTATTTATTACATGTATGTATGCGTGAACATATATGTATATTTTACATAGTATAAAGTATGCACATGTATGTATATATATATATATATATATATATATATACTATGTATTTTCTTATGTGTGAGTACACGTGACTGAGTATATATATGTATATGTACATAGTAATTTTTTTAAGATATAATATGTGTGTGCAAATGGGTATATACATGTGTATATATACTTAGTATTTATTTTTATTATATGATGTATAAAAATAAGTATACGTATATGATATATATATATATATATATGTATTATGTATTTTGATATTTATGTACATATGTAAGTATTTAGTCTTTTCTTCATGTAAGTATATATATATATAGTATTTTGATTTTTTTGTTATATATATGTATACGTGTGTAGTAGGTATATGTATGTATATTTATACTTAATATTTTCATTTTATAAGAATTTTTGTATATATTTGTACATGTAGTGGCTAGACGTGATATGTATGTATAATATTATTTAATAGTAGTTAGTATTTTTGTATATATATATAATACAACCATATATATACATATTTATATAAAATATAAATACATTGACACTGACTTGCCATCAAATTATTACGACTTTTGACTTGAGTATGGCCAAGTGAGTATTCCTAATGATTCCATACTTACTCGTGTATGTAGTTAGTGAATATAAATTGTTATTAATAATTGAATGTTGTGTGGTACTGGATTATATTTGTATATGATACTGTTTGTTGATAGTGAATTTACTTTAAAGTATAATAATGTATTGTTTGTTGCACAATAAATTTGATAGGAATTGATCTATTTGCAACTTTGTTGATCACCGAGTAAGAGGACTTAACTTTATCTGACTTGATTAAACTAAATTGAAACATGCATAATTATGCACTACATAACTAATTTCGGCTGTTGCATCAGATGGAGGTAGTAAGAGGCCATACGTGGGTTGATTATTGTAATTATAGTATTTTGTATGATGCATACATGCGATATAACCTTACCCTAGCCTATGGAATCATTAAGCTTTGGAGGTGCTAATCGCCTAGCTAAGGGTTATGTCCAGAGGTCTTCTTTTAGGGTTGAGTGAAGGTTGCATAAACCTACTTACAATGATACGTAAAACTTGATTTTAACTAAAACTGAAAATGGATATACCATTACATTTTGTATACGAAATGCAGAGTTTCGTTATTATAAAAGTTCTAACATAATACCTGGATCTAATTAGTGCCGATGTATCTCCAATCTTGACTTTTGAAGACGTTAAATCTGAATTGCATGTAGTACCTAGTCATTGCATGTAGTACCTAGTCACCTACATGTATTTGTGTGGCATACTGATTGTTCATGCATTCATTTGATTTAATTAAATTGATGTATAACTTGTTTGTTATATGATTGAGAAAATTATCTAACTAAGCTAGTTAGCTTATATCCTTGTAGTTTACTTTCGCAAGCTGATTTGTTTGTGGAGTCGGGCCGCTGTATACTTGAGATTAGCTATATATCAGGAGGTTAATGTGAGAGTAAGATGTGATAAGAGTAGACTTATGATATTATAATTAGATTTGGAACCTTAATATGTAATATGATGTGTTAACAGTTCGTAATAGGAGTTATTATCATTTTCTCATATATAAATTTCTATATTTATGTGTTATTTATAGTTAAATAACTGTTATTGTTATTATATAATGATATTACTTACACCTGTCTAACTCTAGGTTGTTAGTTGTAGTAGTAGTTTTGTATATTGCATGAAGGGTTGTCGATTGTAAGAAATATCAATCTACAGCCCTTTATATGGTATACGGCGATTACCATGACTAGCTCCCTTAGGTTGTGATAAGATTTAACTATCTTGTCATGCTATATTATTACGGTAGTTTAGGAATATCCAAGTATCAATATAAAACACTTCCAAGCAACTATCTACAAGCAGCATGAATGCATTACACATTTAAAGAGAGTTTGAGAGACTAAGCGTACAGCCATCGAGTACGCTTATGGAAAAGTAGGATGAATTATATTTAATGTTCCCACAACTATAAGTGCCATGCAAGAGTTTAATTTGGGAATAATGGTTGAGTGAAAATGTCAAGATAGCAACGTTGTAGGCCGTATGTTCCTTAATAGAGTGTTCTAAGTTTTTAGACCATGCATTGAAGCATTTGTCCATTGTAGGTATGGTACTATACCTTTCTTTAGTGATACTAGTTAACCAATAACTTGTTTCATATGTAAATAGTTGAACTCACCAACATCTTCTTTTTAGGCTAGTGATTATCATTAATGTATGTTTTTGTGTAGAAAATACAAGCATAAGCTACTCATGGCGACTGGAGTTGTGATGAAAATCACATTGTGCCATTAGCATTTGTACTAGTAGATGGAGAGTGTTAGGATAGTTAGGGTTGGTTCATGAAGTATGTTCTCATGTACTTGATAAAGGATCAAATGAACATCTATTTGATCTTCAACCATCATGTAAACATATGGTCTATAATGGAAGGTGAGAATGTAGTATAGCTACATGGTTCGCCATGGCATTAGTGGATCCACTACATTTCTAGTAACTTCGATTCTTGAGCTAAGAATAAAGAATGCAAAGAACTAATAAAGAAGACAGCATATTAGGTATAGCCTTATAAGTTTTACTTATACTATGATGAGGCCTACACAATGAGTCCTTATACTAGAGCATACTTTAGAAACCTAGACCTAAGAATGTGGACCCTAGCTTATGATGATGGAGCTCATTTTGGTCATAGGACTACAAATATTGCCGAGAGCTTTAATGATTCCTTAAAGGATGTTAGGAACTTGTCTGTTGCTGCATTAGTCAAGAAAATGATCTGTAATTGCAATAATTACTTCAAACATCACGTGTTAGAGATATTTACACAAATGGGCATAGGTAAGGTCGTACAAGATATGCAAAAAAGGAAGTTTGATATGTAGCACAAAGTAGCTGATGGTTATCATATAGTGACTTTTTTATTACAATGAGCAGATATTTAGTGACTTACTGAAGGATGTTGATGAAATTACAATCTAACATTATACTTAAGTACATATTATTAGCCGATTGGAGAGATGCTCTTCTTTGATAAATTATCGAATCGGTTACAACTGATGTTCCTCTCTCTTCTCTTGGACCTTAGTGCAACTAGGTGATATGCTTGGGGTGCTACATGCTTGGTATGGCATGGCATTATCTTTAGTTTTATATTGCCTTACAGATAGATGCCATCGAGATTAGTTAGCCATTGATGATACTTCAGGTCTGGGCATGAGAGTACTTTCTACACATTGCCCCTTTATGTCGTTGAATCACTACAGTAGTAGGTAGTTAGCCACTAATGAGTTAATGGGGAGTAAGTTTCAAAGTCATCGAGTTACCTATGCATGTGGTGACTCAGTTTAGGGATGCATTTGACCACCAACATTTAAAGAAGGTACTTATCTTAATAACTTGTATATTTTCATCTTTTCAAAGTGTTAGTTGTTGCATATTTTTAACTATTAAGTTTTTAGGTAGTTTAAATCCCCATACACATAACTACATTGCTAAGCTTTCAACTTCTTGTTAGGCTAAGGGTGATATGTGGCTAGTATGGGCACCGCTTATCTGCTTCCACATCATAGAGTTTTATTACTTGGATAGCATGACTCAACAATTTTGTGAGATCTAGGAGATACTTGCTTATTTAGATACTTCACTAATGCTCCATAAGGTGGACTTAAGTTGTCGAACTAAGATGAACTAGGCTACTACCCTTGCAACATGGCTTGATTAGTCAGTTGACCATTACAATAGGATTATTGAGGTCGAACACCACTCGATGATGCTCTAAACATGTTGATATATTGGCAAATTTAGAGCCTCTTAGATATGTATGGTATGCATCTAACCTACTTGTTCTTATTGTTACTCTTCATTTGTACTATTATATGTTGATCATGTATTCTTACATGCAAGCGAATTTTATATACAGGTAGCCTGCATGTCACATGAGGAAATTCGAGCTATGCAAGTAAGGGTGGACAATATTGTTTAGCAACTTAGGGGCATCCATCTAGATGATGCACCATCATTGGGACCTATTATGGAGCATGAAGATTCCTTACCACCTAAGTCACAACATAGAGAGCGTCGTCGAGGGTGAGGACATAAATAAGGTAGAGTGTAAGGATGTGGACAGGGTGACTTGGACATTCGAGATATTTTCCTGCCCAAGCACTACTTGCCTTGTGCATCTCCTATAGTGACTGCATCCTAGTATCAAACGCCTATTAAGGAGGGCTCCAATTGTTACATTTACACTCTTCTTACTCTATTTAAGAGGTGAGCTTGTGATTATGTTGGAGACATAGGCAAAGGGGGTTACACATATCAAGCCAACTTCGATACCTTTGCAAGTGAGCCACTCTGATACTTATATAGGGGATTGGCGCATAGATCACACAGTTAGATGCAAACCAAATGGTGTAGTCTTAGCCTGAAATAAATACTTAGGAGACATATGGCTATGCATACAAATGATGTAGACAGCAATAGACACTCATTAATTGTAGTTAATGAACCTTTTGTGCACATTTTGTATATATAGAGACTAAGTGTAGGAAGTGGTGAAGCTTTTGTTTTCCTTAATTGTGTTGTTCTATCTTTTATTTAATCTATCTTGTATTAATAGTTTTCAAAAGTATGTTGTGGTTACCAAGCATGTTAATGGTTAAGAAATTAGATATTGTATGGTTTTTATGGTTTATAAATATTGAGAAGTTTAGAAAATACTGAAGATTTATTATATGGTGTTTGAGGTGTTTTTGGATCTCGGTGTAAGGTGTTTGGATCTTGGTGTAAGAGGTTGGAATACACTAAAGTTTTACTTTTCTACATGCACAAATTTTTGGTTATTTCTTATGTGTACATTTTGTGTAGGTGGACTTGTTGATAAAATTGGCGTTAGAAGAGTTGATTTTAGGTCTCCACTAAAATCGACTCTTCTTCAAGAGTTGATTTCATTATTAGTAGTAAAATCACCTTTTCAAGGGTTAATTTTATGACTAGCATTGAAATTAGCTTTTGAAGAGCCAATTTTATTTTAGCTAGTACAAATTGCCTTTTGAAGATACAATTTTAGTAGAAAGTAAAATTGTCTCTTCAATAAATGATTTCAACTATAGCATTCTTGGGACTATTCTTCAAAGAGCTCTATTTTTGGGATTTTTTTTTTTTTATAAATTTACAATGTTATTTTCCTTTTCCCCTAATTTAATATCAAATTGAACTCTTTGTTGTTAACTTGAGCTAATTTTGTTATATTTTAGTATGACACACTAGCCTACGGATCCAATGGGCATCTAACATGAATCTTAAGTCATTTATTTAATAGTTAAAACTCCTAATAAGACTGCCATCTCATATTTTTTTTCTTACAATAAATTGAATACGAAAAAGAGTCATGTCAGTAATTTTAACAAAAAAAAAAATCTAAATAAAAAATATATCCATGATAAACAAAAATGAAAAAGGAAATAAGAAAGGTTTGCTCGCAGTTGCCACAGTGGGTTATGTGATCCATCCATTGACCCTTGACCAACCAGATACAAATTCTTAAAATTTCTTCTTTTCTTTTAAAGAGGTGGTTGGCTACAATGCATTACCATACGTGAGTTTATCACCACCAATTATGGGTCATGCTAGCCACCTAGAAGACCAGATCACTTAATTCTCCTTTAATAATGGTTCTAGCCCCCAACCTCTCCTAGCCTCGAATGGTTAGAGCAGCACAGTGGTAGTAATTTGTAGCTGCCAAGTTCTTGTTTTCTTTTTTTTTTTTTTATGTTATTTATATTATTATGGGTATTATTTTGATCATAATTGGATATTTGATGGCATCTAATGGCTTCTGCATTTGATTTTAAAAAATATATATAATCTGTGGTTAGAAAAAAAATTTTTTTTTTGAGACATTTTTGTAGATTTATTTTCTATTCAATAATTATTTATATAACCTTATGTTATATTTTAAGGAGAATTTATGTCACACTGGGACTTGATTCCGTACTTTTAGGGAACTCTAGGATTTGATTGTGGAAATTAAAATTTTTGAGAATTCATTTGAAATTGCCTAAATTTTAGAACTCTTATATATTTTACATGGTTTAACAAAAGTAATTTTATAATATAATACTTGTGTCATGAAAGTAAGTACTTTTTAATATTTAAAAAATATTTTTCATGCCACATGGCCAGCAATGTAAACACGACATGATGTAGCACGTGACATCCCAGTGGCATTAAACTATATATCACATGTGTAATAAATCTATTTGGATGATTATTTAGCTTTTAACGTTTTTTCAGAGCATTGTGACATTGTCTCGTGAAGATTTGTTTCCAATGGATATAAGCTAATGAAGTTAGCCTAGGTGGCACTTCTAATAACCAAAATTTCAATTGGATATTTAAAAATTGGCATCTAATGTTTAAGTATTAATTGTAAAAGTATTTGAAACTCAGTTATTAAATTGGACATTAAAAAAAAAAAAATGAATGAATAAATAATCTCTCCCTTGACAAGGTGGTATGTATCCGATCTGAATAAGATGAAATTTATCATCATTGGTTGATTGGTCGTTGAAGTTGGTTCATGCCATCATGTTTGTTCATTAAGCAATACATGGACGAGCTAAAATCAATCAGCAAGTTGACCTGATACCACCAAGTCAATATAATGTGAGATTCACCGCTTTTTGATTCTAATAACAGGATCGGCAAAGTTATCAGCAAAATGTTCAAGTTTACGAAAATATGCCATTGTTGAGAGGAAGTACAATCTATTATCATGCCTTCAAATACTTATCCTTAGATTCATGATCAATTTTGTCCTATGTAGATTTTCTTTCTTACATGCACTCGACAAATGCAAGATATCATATGCAATATGACGCTTTCCAGAGCGTGTGTAAATAATCAATTACATGGAGACATTTTCGATCATCAAAACGATTGAAATTGAAAAAAAAAATTTTAAGGTTGGCTGAAAACATATTACATTTCATAAGGCACTCTTTTGTACAGTTCCGAAGGTAGCCGGGGAGCAGCTACACCTTGAATAGGAGTCCTCATGTAGGCAACCAACCCCGGGTTCTCAAACATGTCTATGTCCTCTGGTTTGATCCCTTCAGGTGGTGCCCAAGCAAAGTGGTGCAATAGGTGACCCAGCATGGACGTAACCAAGTTAATCCCTAGTTGTGCACCTGGGCAAACTCGCCTCCCAGCACCAAAGGGGAGTAGCCTATAATCATGACCTTTCATGTCAACATCCTCCTCAAGGAACCTTTCCGGCTTGAATTCAAGCGGGTCTTTCCACAGTGCTGGGTCACGAGCTACAGCCCAAACATTCACGTGGACGTTGGATCCCTTTGGAATGTCATAGCCACCGATCTTGACATTGTCATTGGCCTTGTGAGGAAGCATCAATGGAGTAGGAGGGTGTAACCTTAATGCCTCCTTGGCCACACATTGTAGGTAGGGTAAGCTTGGGAAGTCACTCTCAGTCATTATGCGTTCGAAGCCAATCACCTTATCTAGCTCCTCTTGAGCCTTTTGCTGCACCCTAGGGTTCTTCATTAACTCAGCCATTGCCCATTCAACTGAAATTGCAGTCGTGTCCATGCCAGCTGTGATCATGTCCTACATTGTGCAAAGCAATCTCAATTCAGGACAAGATAATGAATAGCCTCAATTACATTACACATATCCATCTAAAATTATCGTTAGATCGTGATGATGTTTGTTACAAAATTAATAGTCTAGGCACTAATGAAAAAGGGACTTCATCCTAACGTAGCTCTATCTTAATTGCAAAGTTAAAAGTTTCCATACGACTTATCGTCTCTGTCCAAGTAGGGGAAATTAACTTTACCCATAGTAGTCCAATAATTGTATCCTCACTGAGATCATATTTATCCTTGAGAGTGAGCAATGCATCAACAAAGTGTTGTTTGGCACCACCGCTCTCCTCCCTAGCGCGTGTATGCTCTTCCATGATAGCACGAGTGAGGCGGTCCCGGCGTGCCCCATGCTTGGCAAAAGCCTCTTCCTCCAATGGGAACATCCACCGAAGCCAAGGAATGTGCTCTGCCATGGCAAGTGATGCACCGAGTTTGAGTCCATTGTGCACAATTGCCTTAAATTCAAGTCCTTGCTCGTCTATTTTCCCATCAGCTTTCTCAAACCTTTTCCCAAATGCCAGCCTTGTTATGTTGTTGAATGCCACCGCACCCAAGTACTTCCTTATCAACAAAGGCTTCCCGATATTATCTGCACTCGAACAATTTTTCATGTCATATCACTCTTAACAGACATTGCACTTTTTTTCCATTTTAGTTGGATATCAATGGGTAATAAATACTAGGCCCTCCAAATTTTTTAATTGTTTTCTTCTTTAAAGAATTATCCCAAGGAAAATTTTCGAATTATATACATAAACATAAACATAGATTGTATGGATTTCTGAATTCAGCACGTTTAGTTTACTTCATACAAATAGAATAGTTAATTATCCTTTACAAACTTATTCCTGTATTTGGCTGCTAAATTAGATATTCCTCCTGTGTCATTGCTACAGAATTGGAGTATTGTAATTACTTCATTGATAAAATGAATAACTATTCTTTCTTCTTTTTCAGTCTATTTTCAAATCTTACACATGACAACTTAACCCTGCAATCAAACTATGGTTGAGATAAGGGCATGTCATTGTTGTCTTAACAGTGCCACGATCATTCATAATCAATGCGCATACACATATAATATATACAATTTAACTTAGGATTGAATTTGATTGTGATTGGTTTGACAATGCTGAGAAAAAACGCCACAGTACCGAAAGATGTTGGGACGGCTCTCCTAATTCAACTACTTGCAGCTAAAGGAAGAGGCAAAAGGCAGATAGGTGGTTGAAAACATAATATTATCATGCATCCCATTAATGATTTGAGAGTTAAAAAAGAGATGCGAACGCCTGATAAATTAGGTCAATGGCTTATGATAACCATGCAATCTAACTACGGTGGCTCCACCATTGATCTAAATACATGACCCATTGTTCCTACTTTAAAATTAATACTGGACCAGCTAGATTCTTACGTGAGAATGTGCTGTGATTTAGGATTTCCCAACTACTAATCTCGAACAGCCTATGATCAAATGTTCCTTTATCATTTAGCTTAATTTATTTCCATCCATTGCTTTCCCTAATCTTGTATTCATGTGGTGGGTGGAAGTTTCACACACCAACCGTCCAGTGACAGGTCATATTCTAATAATTAATTAGATGAAAATTGATCCCAAAAGCCACACTGCGGTCCTCCTTAGCCCTATTTTCTCCTCACCGTCTCTACCATCCTCTTGTTATATGTATTTATTCATTTTCTAGGATTTGCGATATCCACTTAAATTTTGATACCTTTGCTATTGAAGTTATTAAAATTGCGAGTTGATTGATGTGATTATATAAGTTTATAAATATTATAAGTTTTTCCTAATTAAAATGGATTTAAAATGATTTTTGCTTAAATACTTGATAAAATTAGGACTTTGGGTATATAATTTTATAAATTTACCATAAGTCTTACAATTTTATACATTTCAATTCTCAATGGAATCATCAATTTGATGATTATACTTGATATTATGTTGGACAAAAGTTGTATTTATAGATTTAGATTGAAGCTTAGAAGTAGAAAATTTATAAGCAATTATGAATCTTTGTCCTGTGAGGAGGACAACAGATTACGTGAACATCTAATGCGTGCATTGAGTACCTCTACACCTTAATAACCGGTACTTTTAGACAGGACATATGATCTATAAAGGTATCTAGTACATCATTTGAGGCACCAAGTAGTATATAATTTGATTTTTTTTTTTAAATATATTTAACATGACATTTCTCGATCTGAACGTAGAAACATCCAATTATGTCTATATATATATATAATATAGATAGCTCGCTAGTAAATTCCCTTTTACATGTGTCAAATAGTTAATAGAATGCGGATCTATGTATAAATGCATTAGGATTACCCCCGGCCCTGGATGATGGGTGTTGGTTAATTCTATAATGAAGACTTCGTCTTCTAGCATAGATATAAAAAACCGATATGGTACGACTACATCAACGTGAAAACGTGCATCTTAATAATACATATCCAATCTCACTGATGAAGGCTATGAACGAACAGAAACATCTTAACCTAATTCAGTTCCGAAATTGAAAACCAGCATCAAACAACGCATGCTAGATCATGAACAATATTAAAAACCGGTCATGATTAGAATCAAAGCTAAAATACCGGGAGGAGGACAATCTTAATAACTTTTCTTTCTTTTTCTTTTAATCCGAATATGTTTTTAAACAAGTCAAAAGCAGCGGATCGCTTAAACAACCCAAACCAATACCTCAAATATCGATGCAAACAATCTTTATATGTATAGATAGGGATTTCTGAAAGCATACCAGGATTAGTGAAATCCTTGAAAATAGACTCAATCATGGCGGTGACTTCGTCTTCCCTGATTGGTCTAAGAGCTTCAAGCCTT
Organism: Lumnitzera littorea; assembly: GCA_024138015.1. Taxonomy (NCBI): domain Eukaryota; kingdom Viridiplantae; phylum Streptophyta; class Magnoliopsida; order Myrtales; family Combretaceae; genus Lumnitzera; species Lumnitzera littorea. The sequence goes on along the minus strand of JAMXBB010000003.1, from coordinate 76,633,625 downwards.
TTTGGTGTGAAAAGCTCAAGCGTGCAGACTTTTCTAACCTTAACATAGTGAGGACCATAATCAGCCCATATAAGGTCTTGACCATCTCTGCTAAACTTTGCAGCAGACCGGCTCCTATGCCGATCAGACAGCTTTTGATCTTGTTCCTTAAGCACTTCCTTCGCCAATTGGGAATTCGACACGATAACATTCAAGGTCGAACCGAACCAAACCGAAGTAATGGGGCCATAGGTCTGTGACCACTCGTAGAAACAGCGGAAGCGAACCGGTTTTATGTCGTAGAGGTTTCCTACAATCGGCCAGGGACGTGGGCCAGGGGGAAACTTGAACCTGAGGCTTTGGATGAGCTTGTATGCAATGAAGAAGGTGAGAATGGAGATGAGAATCAGTGGGAGATCCATGATGGAGGAATAAGGTAGCGAGAAAGAGTTGGAGAGAGTTGGGTATATATGAAAATGAGTGTAAGGGAGTTGGTAAACGCATATTTTAAACATTTTTCTTTTTAAATTAAAATCTTTGCGAGAGAGAGATAAAGAGAGAGAGAGAGAGAGGCGTCCGTGGGATGAATGCCTTCAAGTCAAGTACCAATTGAAAGGGAAATTGGACTGGAAAGACGATTATTCCTTCTCTTTTTCCTTTTGCCGAAGGAAGATTGATTATGAATTATCCTTCTCTTTCTTTCTTTTTTTTTTTTTCTTTTTTTTGGTAAGAGATCATGAGTTACTTCTATTTCCCAATTTATTATATTTTTGTCCTATATGCTTTTCTCCTGAGTTTTCTTTTTCCTTTTTTTTTCCCCATTTTTCCCTCTTGGAGTTCTTATACAGCTAATTAAATTGCATATATAGATATATATTAAAAGACTATATATTAATTATTTTTTGAATGGTCTTTTTTTCTATTTTTTATCCTATCATATTAATGATTAATGTAATGATAAAATAATGAGATTTTTTTTTCCAATTATAAATATTATTACTCTTGGAATATGGAGAAAAAAAATTTAATCCGGTCATTAAAAGACTAGTATTTATACTCTTGAAATATGAAGAAATTAAGAAAGTCCATGAAAAACTATGTAATTTTGAATGACAAAATTTAGAAAATAATATTAATTCATCTAAGTAGTGTAGGGACAAATGATCCAATTGTTATCAAGATATAACTCTTGATAGACTTTATTAATTTCTTTTCTCACAATTTATTGTTACTCTAATTTATTATTGAAGAAGAAAAACTTCTCTTTTTTCTAAAACTAAATGAGTAAAAGATAAATAAATATACTTTTATAGAAATTTATCAACAAATTATATTGTAATCTTCTTCATCTTGTATTGTAAACATAGAATTTGCAGCAAGGCGATATCAAATAAATGGAAAAACCAAAGTTACATAAGAAATTGGTAAAAATTATCAAAGCATAAGAAAATTCAAGATCATTTTCTCTCTTCACATCTTTTGACTATTTCGTATTAATCAAAGTATATTCCTACTGGAAAATACATTTATCTATTTAATAAGACATTACTTAAATATAAAATTTTAGCAATCCAATATACTAATTGGACAGTAAGAACCGTTTGAGTTCTTTTTTTTTTATTATTATTATTTTAAGCATATTTGCATTAGCTTATTTTAACGAAATAAATAAAAATATTGAATAATATGTTAAACTAAACAAAATCTAGATATACTTATTTAATAATAAATGAAATTTCATTTCTTCTTTTTAGGGGTTTCAGAATCATAAGTGGTTGATCCTTCAACCGTCATCAAATAATATATATATAAGTGATAATTGAATAAGTATTACTAAAATAATAAAACTTTCAAGATTATTATTCTTTTTATCTCCAAATTTTCGCTCTCTCTTACAAATAATTCAAGAAGACGTCACCTCATTATATTTTTTAAATGTTTAATATGCTATTCTAACATTCACAAACTTATTAAATTTTTTTTATATTGTATACATGTGCATTTGTGTGTACATATATTTTTTGAAATAATGTAACGGAACTATATAAAAGCTAGACAAATATGAAAAAAAAAAATACTGAAAATTATTATTGAATAATGAACGTGATAATTAATATATTTGTTTTTTAGCACATGCATTAGTACAAGCAACAATTGTACCTTAAACAATGAATACTGTGTATTGATTTTTTAATATGTTTATTTTATAAATTCATGAGACTTGGAATAAACATATAAATCTCAATTAACAACCAAAAATATACCTTTGGTGGTCGTGTAAGGAAATATTTTTCTTTTTATGTTTTTGTTTTTGCAAAAATATGTTAGAAATTGTTTTAATTTATGTTATGTTCGGCAAGTTTTCGGAGAAGAGAAAGAGAAAAAACAAACGAGAATGAAGATAAGTAAGTATAAATGAAAAGATATATTTAAAGTAGAGATAAATAGGTAATCCAATCATATAAAGTACTTATTTGGACTCTACTCGACTGGATAGGTTTTAGGTGGATATTTAAAGTTATAAGATAGGTTTCCGATAGTAATTTCTTAAAACCTATACATACAAAATAGAGTACTGGTATAAGGTTAGGGTATCCTATATCTACCATGAAACCTGTATTGTAAAGTATATAGTGTACATATTTTAAAGTAGGTTATACTTAACCTATAATAATAATAAAATAAATAAATAAAAAATGATACCATTTCATTTCTATGGACTTAAAAAAATAACAAAATACAATGCATGAAAAACCTTAGACTAAACTCGATGTCTTCATATTAGTTTTTTCCTCTTTAGTCTTTTCATTATTGCATTTCTTTCCATTCTATCTTCCCCATTTACTATATCTAACTTTACTAAAGTTAGAAAAAAAAAAAGAATTTGCGTAAAGTCACTTGAATAAGGTATGTTATTGACTTATTTTTTTTTTAATACAATAATTTCTTTGCATTATATTTGAAAAATATCTCATAATAAATTTATATAACATTATTCAAGTCAAGATTTATTTGAGATTAGTGTTTGTATCTTTTTCTCTTATCCAATATTAGGGGTTGTACCGTACTGTTTGAAAAAGATTTAATAATTATGATGTATGGAGTATCATTATAGATGCTGACTATGAATTAAGAGATTGTAACTTATAATTTCGGAATATTCTTATTGCTAAAATAAGTTAACCCTCTAAATGAGTCTAATTTATGATTATTTATTTAGTATTTAAAGTTAAGACCAATATTTCACTTAAATTAATATATTTGTATAATAATGATTGATGAAGAAAATGATCAAGAAGAAAAATAAATGAAAGAAATTGGAAAAAAGGAAGACAAATAAAAACTAGATATATTGAAATTTAAATGAAAAAAGAAATTTAGAGGTTTTATAGAGTACTTTGTACAATTTATAGAGTATAGGGTATATAGTGGTTCTAGAGTGCCACAGAATAGAGTATATGTAGTAAAGGTTTAGAACTTGTACCTATAAAGTAGTGTACTGATAGAGTCTCATACTTTATCCATTCTGTATCCAGTTACTCTTAATTTAGAGTAGTAAGCTTGTAACTTGTCAGAAACTTAAAAAGAATCAAAAGGAAAGGGTTAAAGAGAGAAATATCCACTTCTCTTATTTGGTTGATCTTAACATGGAAATGAATAAAAAAATTGTATATTTGATAAAATTAATCTTGTTCTATTTCGTAGACATTGTTATGGGAGATATTTTCGTAATTTTAGTACCATTTCTATTTATTTTTTTCAAATATTGGAAAGAAAAGATATGGATTTCAAAATGAAAATATTCCCATCAATTTTCATTGTTCACGTTTTATTCCATATGATATTTCAATCGTTTCCACTCATTCATACTAATCTAAACATACTGTTAATAGCATGAGGATTTATATAAGAACTAGTTAAATTGCCTATCAAATGCATAGATAAAAGTTTAAATAATAATTATAATTTTTTTTTGAAAAATATGGATGCAATATAATGTTTTCATCCACTATAACAAAATTGTTTAAGCAAATTGAGTTCCCAAAAGTGAATAACTCATTATATATGATTTGCTAAAATAACACATAATTTGGAATATATATATATATATACATACACACACAAAAGTATAATATATATAATTTCAATGTAAAGAATGACTTGAGATGAATCACTATTAAATGGTATCCATTTATGAAATAATTTGCTATTATCAAATATAAAAGACGAGTTTTTGAAATTATATTCAATATGTTGACAAACTAATTTTGGAAATAAATTAATTGCACAATAAAAAGATAAGATAGATAAATTCACCCAAAAAAAAAAAAAAGATATACAAAAGAAAGAAACTTTTGAAATTATATATCATAATATGATATTATGCGTTTCATGGCAAATATTGAGCCATTGCCGTTCTTTTTCTTTCTTTTTCTATTTTTTTTTTCTTTCCAAAGCTTTTCAAGAGCTCAAAAAATAAGAAGATATTATAAGGGAGAAAGTAAGAATACTTATTTCAATCTATGATAGAATAACACACTTAATCCCTACTTTTTAATTGACAAACTCTTTTTCGAAGACTGTTTATCTTAAAAAAGAAATAATTCATGACATGCTTATCGCAATCATTTACATAACTTTTCTTAAATTTAGTTAAGTTAAGAGAAATTATCGAAATATTTTATTTCGAACAAAACTAGATAGAAAGAAAAATCTAATAAGTTTAAGCAACGACTATGTTTGGTGGTTTAAGTGCTATATGCTGGACTTCAATGTAAAGTATACGATTTCACTAACATATTGAGATGTATGACGCATCTTTTTTTCTATGGTATGCCTAGATGATCTTTCTTTTCATATATATATATTTTCTCAAAAAACTCAAAGAAATATTCAGAAAGATGAAAGTAAAGTCATACGTCCATCATAAAATAGAATAAATTAAGATATGTTTACCAAATACGGACAACGATTTGCTTGTCCAACTAAGGAATTATGATCTTCCAATTTCTTCATACCCAATCCCCGTTATTTATACTCGTAATTAGTATAGTTCCTATTACAACTAATGGTCTTGGCATAATGATATTTGCGCATTCAATATTCGTATTTGCATAGATTTCTATTTTTGAATGGACTTATCTACCCTTATTAGTAGGGTTGAGCTTGGGCTAACACAATACGAAAACACGAACAGAACATAATTATCATTATAACTAAATTAATCATGATCTTTATTTAATGTTATATATTTTTAGTATCGACACAAATTCAACATTAAATAAAGATATGAACACGAATTGTTAATGCTACTTATTAGATTAATTCTTTTTCATTGTAAAAATGGGTCATTCTATAAGGAAAATGAACAATCATCTTCCAACCGCATCCATTAAGGAAATTGCATTTATCCGAAAACTCAAAAACCATATCTCAGAATGCATCTCTATATTTTCGTTTGAAAGTATTTGTAGCTCAAATATATTTCTATTTTTGTACTCTTCAAATTGACAAATATTGAAGAAATCAGCATATTTTCTCTCAATTGGCTTTTATTCTTAATTGTTTTATTTTATTTTTTTTTTGTTATTTAGATTTGCCAATCATATGTGCTAGTTAAATTTCTCTTAATATAAAAATTAATTTAAACGTTCAGCTTTTCTTATAATTTTTACTTTTAAATCATGGTTGAAAATGGAGGCAACTAAATAGATAATGTGCAATATTTATTGTCCTATCCTCATGGTTCAACATGGCTGTCATAATCAACACTGTAATACTCCCAACTTGCATGTCATATTAACTAGTGTTAACAAGTACCCCAACAGCGGTGGAAATTTCACAATGTCCCCACTCCCCATCTAACTTTGAAAATCTTAATTAAACGCTATTTGTACAAATCTTAAAATTTCTATGAAACTTGTCGAATGCTCGCTGAATGTTGATTTCCTAGGCAAATGAGGGTATCCCCCTAAACTTCATATGTGGAAATACATTGGGAAAATAAATTTAAGATTCTATTGCACACGCGACTACCTAAAACATCGAACTAGCAGGAAACCGATCCGAAAGGGGGTTTAAAAAATTAAAAATAAAAACAAATGATTGATAGCAAAATTAAAAGAAACGGATTTGATGAGAATATAAAGATTTTATTGTAAGGATGAAAATAAATAATTTCAGCTTGTCACACTTTTTTCTTCTTAAATTATGGATGAAAATTGGCAACTAAATAAAATTCATAATGTCCTACATTCATTTGTGGCTATCATAATCAGTATTGGGAGTGTGTGGGTACAGTATAGGTAAGGTATCATACTTTACTCGTATTCTACATCACAAGTATAGATTCTAAAATTTTTATATTTAGAACTTATCATATGGTACCTTAGAATTATCGTGTATCCTATAAATTCTATAGGGTTTACAGGGTACAAAATACCCTATGAATCCTGTAAATTTTTTTTTTCCATTTATCTTCTTTTAAAATATTGTATCGATACATAATTAATATCAAACCTGCAACTACACTAATAAACTAAATAGTAATAATATCAAGTGTTTTTATATTTGTAACACATTTAAGTATAACAAAATATAGAATTTTAGTAGGTTGAATAGAAAATATTTCTACAACTAAAAATTTTTAACACTTAATTAGCTCATGCCAAATTATTATTATTTTTATCTTTTCTTTTCAAATCATCAAAATAAAACATTTATCAATTCACAAAATTGTTATTTACAGAATACAAAAACTATGTGCTAAGTAATTTCAATAAAATAAATTGGACAATAAGTTAGTAACTGAGATGTTTTTAATAACTTTCTAGATTAGTGTTAGTAAAAGTAGAAAACAGTAAAGTAAAAATGAGATAGCAAGAAAAAGAGAGAAGGTTTTATCCTTCCCTAAAAAGAAAGTAAGAAAGAAGAAGAAGAAGAAGAAGAAGAAGAGGAGGAGAGAGAGATAAGACAATAGGCATAACAACGTATAGTCTTAAATTTTACTATAGGTAAAGCTTTTGCTATTATATTTTTAATTTTTCTAAAAAATAAAATAGTATTATTTATTTTTGTTTATTAGTATTATTCAGTCGTTATCAATTTATCATAAGATCGATATAGGATATCCTAAAATCTGTGTCTTGTATATTTTAGGTAGAGATTTCAAGGTGAGTTTAGGGTATCCTAATGTTATATCTATATCTTATCTTATAGGAGTAGGTTCTAAAAAATTATTACTTATAACTTATCTTATAATCCTCTTTATCCACTCAAAACTTACTTAGTATAATAGAATCTAAAAGAATACTTTATATAGTAGAATTATCTGTTCACCCACTCATAATCAATACTAAGTTACTAACTTACATGTTATGTTAAGGAGTGCAGAAAAAGTATATCTATATTGATGGAGATTCTTCAAGGTCCCCTCAAACTTAAAATTTCTTTAAAATCTGTCAATTATAGTTTTGTCCAATCGTATTAAATTAAATAAAATAGACGACATAATCCTCCCTAAGTGACTGCATGTCATTTGCTTTGCCAAATAAGCATAAATCCCTAAATTTCATATGTGGAAATACATAGGAAAAATAAGTCCAAGATAAAAATTAAACGGTGAAATCAAACAAAATATGGAACTAGCGAGAAACGCATCTTATTAAAAATTATAATTTATTTGGAATAAAAAATTTAAAGAAACAAATTCAATAACAATAGATAGAGATAAAAATAATTAGTTTTTTCTTCTTTTTGGATAAGTAAGATGAAAATAAATAGGTAATCGAACGGTAAGGAACTTTTTATAAGGGTGTTCGTGTGAATTATAAATACTAGGTAAATGAAGAAAATAAATTAACATAAGTACGTAGAATTTCTTTTTCTTTCAGTTTTCTAAAGAATTAAAAAAAAAAAAACCAACAGAGGAAATGTGGGAAACAAATTACCATCCTTAAAGGCCTAAATTTACCTACTACTAACTTTTCTTTGGTCCCCCAAAATCAAGCATTTGTTTTTATTCCTGTTCATAGCTAACATGTGAGTTAATATAAAACTTGAGAGGTTAAGTATCTCATTTATATTTTTGTTATAACTTAAATTAATAATTATAGTATGAAAAAAAATTAACTATTCAAACATGCATCCAATTTATTATTTTTCTTCTAATTTTCATTTGTCAAATAATTTTGGGAAGGGCATCGAGAAAACGAAATCATTGACACTCTAGAGGCTACTGAAATGGTTTCATACTGGGGAAGGCAACTAGATGCACCAACCAGGGCGGCGTGTCCGCGTGTAATGTAATTGTTATGTTAGGCAATTGCATCGAGAAAGTTAAATTAGCGAACCTTTTTGTTTTTAGTTCCATTGGGTGGTTGGTGGCTGAGAACGGTGGGGACAGAGTCACAGAACGGATTGACAAAATATGCAATGCAGTGGAATCAAGGTGAGGTGGAAAATAAATACTTCATTTACAAGCCCACAAACAATCTGAAATCCCACAAGAGAAAATCACTTTTGTCGGGAAATCGACTCTGAATATTATATTTTATTTAATAATAATAATAATAATAATAAGATATTACATTTTCGACATCTCCTCTGAATTCGCACGATTTTGCAGCAGAGGAATTATGGTGACTAGGATGTCCTGTTAAGAAACCTGACAGAAAGAGGAATTTTGATTGCAGATAGATCCAACTTAGTCATTCTGGGTGTTTGGAGATGTAATAAATAAATAATCCAGGGATACATGCTTTCCTAGTATAAAGTAAATTTATATAGATTAATCGTTGCACATGTTTACCCAAAACACACACACGCAAAGAAAAAGAAAAAAGAAAAATGAAAAAAGAAAAACTCGTCGCACATGCTTTTGTATCGTGAATTGCTATCGCTATGCCCCTAAAGGGGTAAAAAAAAAAAAAACAAAGAAAATCTATAAGCTTCGAATCTTTATGCATTTAACCAAACATCAATTATAATTATTAAATCATATTTTAGATTGTCAAAATTATTATAATCTAGTTATATAAATATTACTTTAATGATAAGATAAATCAATTGAATTTCTCCTACTTCAATATTATTATACGGGATTGTTTATTAATAGATATCATAAATCCTATTAGTAAGTGAATTTTTCTTCTTTTTCTCTTGAAAATTTCATCTCAAAATAATTCTTCAACCAACTTCAATCACTTTCCATCAGGGCTAAAAATCTATGCTTATAGGTTGTTTTTGTGTTTAAATCTAGACGAACTCATACCTAGAAACCTTAATTCCTCATAACAATTTAAACTTATAATTTAACTCATTTATTACATGCCCTCTCTATCTAAGCAAAGAATTTATAATAAATCCTAAATATAATTATTAAATCTACTAGAAAGAGTGCAAAGAAATGAAACTCAAGAGTTAAAAGTCTAAAAAAAATACTTAAACAAGACAAATTACATGCAAACAAAGTTATATGGTATGAGGTCATTTTTTGACCAATCACTAACTAGGACAACAACCTTCGAATGGTATATCAAAACTCTATTATGTCAACATGGTTTGAGATCTTCTAAAGATCTTTATCTACCTCTATTGAAAGAGCTATTAAAGATGGTCATGTTGAGTCAAAACAAGCCATGTTCCATCTATATGAAATGTCATATCAACTATTTAACGATTTTATAGTATATAGATGATGTAGCATGTCCCATGATGGTATTTTAGGGTTATGTCAATGACTAATGATTCTTCTAGTGGAGATAGACGGAGGGTTTTTCTGTCTTGCATGTGAAATATGTTTTCTAAAATGAAAATGCAAAACTTAAACCTAAAACAAGACAGTAGAGACAACATAGACCCCTTCCAATATAATTATCTCTAAAAAGTTGGGTTATGTGGAAAGATTTTAACTTCTATATTTGTATATTTAAGGTTTGGATTTAGATTCTATAAAGTTATTTTTTTCAAATTATCCGATTAAAATATAAACACATGTAATTAATAGTTAATATTGTAAAAAACAAAAAAATCATGATGATATCATTTAATAAATTAAAAATTAAGATAATCTCAATTATTAAATTTATAACTTTACCTAAATTACTTTAAAATATTCATTTCCTTATGCCTCTATTTGAAAAATGGATTTAAACCTCCCTTACTCTCGTAAATATCGAAATTTTCTTCCTAAACAACAGCTCATGCCTTCTAAAAATATAGCCAAAAGTAGCAGCTGAGGTTTTGACTCCACTTTTTAAGAATTAATAGGATCATAACTATATACAAATTAAGAGGGTCAACGTGGAGCTTTTCTTAAAAATGTGAAATGAATGGAGGCAAAATTTTGTACTTCCTTAATTGATTCACGGAATAAATGCCCTATAAGGAATCATGTTTTTGCTACTTTAATCATTCTTATTTGTTTCCGGGTGTTTGTTTTACTTTTTTCTTTTTTTTCCGTCCATAATAGAAGCTCAGTGCATTTCATTAAAAGCTCCGTAGAACCCCATGTCGATCCAAATAATGCTACGTGTTCTCCACATGGATATTATATTGATGGAGCAGTACATCATGAGATTTTTGTTTTGCGTTTTCAAGTTGCATGATCTTAGATGAGGATCTCAATACATTTTCATTAGAACATTGTTACATTCATTGATGTAACTTCCAAATAATGCTAGGTATCATTATGCCACATTAGTCATTTATGATAGTATGTATTGATAGGCTCTTTTGAGGATAGTTATGCCACATTAGTCATTTATGATAGTATGTATTGATAGGCTCTTTTGAGGATAGTCCTTATGTCCAAATCGATTGGTCTAAGACTTGGATCAAAGCTCCTAGACAAGGGGTCTTTAGTCCCCCTCTCTCTATGTGGGTTTTCCTATTCCCTCATCATCACAATGATTTAAGTTTTGGAGTGATTGTACTGGAACAAAATTTGGTGCTCTTATTTTATCTTGTAGATAATCACACAAAAGAGTAAAAAACACTTGTCAACATATGTGGGAAATACAACTTACTATCACGATTTTTATTTAGTTTTCATATCAATTTTTTTCAAATCTAGCATTATTACCATCTCTTATCTTAATTTTTTCCTCCAATTTGCACAAATCTATTGAAGATCTATCAATTGTGCATGGTTTCTAGAACTTTTCCCATTTAGAGATTTTTCAACTTACCTCCTTAAACTGTTTGGATGACCTTGAGTGTATAAAAAGCTTGAGAAAAATCCAAATCACCTCCTTTAGTTGTTCAAATAATTTGGTTAGCATAAAAGCTTGAGAAAAATGGAAATTATCTTTTAGATAATCTCTTGATATAAAAGCCTGAGAAAAATCTGAATTGTTTTTGTATAACCTTGTTGGCATAAAAGCTTGAGAAAAATCTAACTCTCTTCTTTATGTAATCTTGTTGACACGGATACTTGAGAAAAATCCAAGACATCTGTTTAGATAAACTTGTTGGTATAAAAATCCGAGAAAAACTTTTACTCACTCTTTCGGATAATCTCGATAGCATAGAAGCTTGAGAAAAATTTGACTCACTTTCTCTGATAATCTTGTTGGCATGCCTTAGAAAAATTCGACACTATCATTTTACTTAGAACAGGTCATGTCTTAGTTAGACACCATATGTACCTTGATACTCTACCTAAGTCAAGACGCCAACTCATTAGATTATGCATAAGTTTGCAAATGCCTATGAAATGCTTCCCTACAATGTAATAGCTTAACTTGGAGCCTTGAGAGCTCGTTCATACACTCAATTTCCTTATCAAACCAATGATCAAAGAGAACGAAAGTAAGTGTTGATAGGCTTTTCTAAGCATAGGCCCTTAGGCTCAAACTGATTAGCCTAGGACTTAGGCTAAGTTCTAAGAAATCTAGTTTAGGTCTTAGAACTTAGGTAAGGTGTTTTCGCTCCCTCTCTCATTGTTATGGTTTTTTTATTCCCTTATCGCTATGCTGACTTATACATTGGAGTGCTTGCATTAGAGCAAACTCCGACACTTCATTAACTGTGTTTTGTCTTGTAAGTGATTGCATAATAGCACGAAAAAGACTCGTTAATAGTATGCATGCCATATAAATGACACATGACAATGTTTAGGTTCCTTATAAACCATTTTTAATAGCTTTTTTATCAAAAGACATTCCTTTAGACTCTTTCTTATAATATAGGTCAAAAAGTCAAAGAGAAAATACATAAACTTTAGGCAACATATGGTTAGTAGATCTAATTAGTATAAGGAAAATTGAACAGTATAGTATAAAGATGACAAAATAACACAACTTGTTGATTTTAAAAACACTAGATAGTGTTTAGTTGTTAGAATTGAAAATGATAAAAAGAACCGAATAACACAATACAACGAGTATATGGCAGTACAACTTACTGTATCATATCTAATATGTAGAGTATTACACATGTATTTTTTGTCTTGAAAAAAATAAAAAAAAAGGTTCAAAATTTAATTGTATTCATAATATAAATTTCTTTAATAATGTGATTTGCTATGGGGTTATTTTTGGAATTTAAAAAATACATTTCTTTTGTATTATGTGAAAAAGATTTTTATACCATTAAATGTATAGCATAAATTTTTTAGTTTTGTCCAGTACCTTAGAACCTTTTTTTACCTAGTACTATAATTAAGTATACAAACAAGCAAATGACCAAAAAAAAAAAAAATCCAGTATTAATAAACTATAACAATCAAATGATACATTAGTATTATGCCTTGTAATCCAATTGGCTACGACTGATTTTGGTAATATTGCATAACAGGACAATTCGTTGATTTTGAAAGGACGAATTTTAGTATTACGCCTTAAGACTAATGAAATGTATCGACTTACTGCATTCTCGATATTACTAATCAAACAGTAGTACACGAGACTGCAAACACCTATGGCCTATCATACATTCTCTACAACAATATTACATAAGCTTCCATCCTCTGTTCATGACTAATTATTAGCATAAGAATCCTCAATAACATCTGATTCGTTAAATAGTTCAAATAGCTAGACATTCCGATGATTTATAATATAAACCAAGTTGCGCAAAATAAAAGCATCAGATAAACCATACGCCTTTAACATGACAAAACTTAAGGGCATGCAGTGAAAATCGTCCTATATCCCATCTGCCTCGAATCAATTAGTGGAACTGTCATTTTCACAACAAGACAACTTCAATAAGAGTAATTTAAATATGAACATCTGCCGCTGTCCCTTCTTCTACGAGTAAAAGACGTGTCATCATCTTCTTTGTAAACTAGATTTTTAAAATACTTCATTATCTTTATTTTGTTTTTGGGTCAACTTATGCAAGATTTTTTCTTTCTTTCGTTTATTTATTTATTTATTTTTTATTTTTTTCCCACTAGGATCCTGAGCTTTGTTATTCCACAATTATCCAGGAATTTTCTCCGTGTTAATGTTACCCATCCTTGTACAAAATATGTGCCCATTTTAGGATTGAATTTCTGGTCCATTTTTTTGTCTTGTTTTAAGAGATAAGTTGAAGATATAACCTCTAAAATATTGATTAAATATGAATAAAACCGCTAAATTTTTGAAATATGACTTCACATTTTCATAATTATTAAAAATATACAAATACATTTCCAGTTGTTGCTAAATCTTCAAACTATAGGTATTTAGGGTTCTTTAAGCAAAGTTTTTGGGTTTTAACAATATTGCAATGGTTACTCTATTTCTAAAAATTATGGGGAGGTAAAATTTTTCTTTGGATGAAATTATTTATTGTTTGGTATCTATAAGTAACTAATGCCAACGTATACCTACTTAAGTAACTAACACAACAATCACAATGAGTAACATGACTCATCAAATAAATTGATAGATATCTATGTATTTCTATACATACATATACACATATTGTAACAATTAAAGTGAAAAATAGTGGGTAATTAAACTAATAAATATTAATTAACCCATTTAAATCATTTGGTCTAAAAGTTTTAAGCTTGTCATGAATGATAAGGTATTCAAAACTATATTTTTATAAATTAATACTTCAATCTCCCACAATCCATATGAAACACTTAACCATAGAGTTTCACAATCCATTTTTCCCCCTAGCGTTAAACATGCAATGTCTTTATTGTAAAACCTTATAATTAAGCCCAAATCTTTTCCTTTTTTTGATATATGATTTGAGCTACTCATTACCTATAAGTCATTTTGGAAGTATGTAAGAAATCACATTTTGATGACACTCCTCACTTTCCTCAAATCTTTTATCTAAACTGGAGCCAAACTCGAATCATGCACCTATTGGTAAGGGGTCTATTCTGATACTATTTATAATGCCTCAAGAAAAAGCAGTAAATAATTAAGCTAACAAATACTAATAGACTTATTTCAACCACTTAGCTTAAAAATTTTAAACTTGTGTCGATAAAGTATTTATAACTATAGCCTTATAAAATAATACTACAATCTCCCATAATCTATGTGAGATATTTAACCATAAGGTTTTATACATATATATGTATATAAATACTTTTTGAGTATGTGCATACGTACATAAAGCTGACAAACCAAATCAAATTACACCCCCCAAACTAATACTGAATGTTGAAATGTAAAATAATAGTCTTAGATTAATTTTTAGGTAAATTGTACATACTATCCCTAAAAATTTTTATAATTATATGGACTCCCCTAATTTTAAAAATTGAGCACTTACACCTTCTAAATAGACATAGACCCACATTTTTTTCGTTATGTGGTAGTTGATGTGTATGCTTTCATTGACATATAAATATTTTAGTATAAGAATTTTACCATGTCCTTTTAATTTAAGTAGCAAATATCTAATTTGTTTATTCAATTTCAATATGGTCTACTAAAATATCCATGTCTCAACTAGATCTATTAAAATCAAATCTCCAAGATCCTTAGTAACAAGATAGAGCAGTAAAAATAAATGCACAATTAACTCCAGCCCCAAATTGCCATGTAAAGTAGAATTCTATAGTATTCTATAGTAAGTGAATATTAAACCAACCATATTAATTGTTGAAGAACATTGATTGATAGTATTCTTATAGCAATAGAAAACACCATATGGAGTATCTAATTCATGTTCAAGATTATATACATTAAATTTGCCAGTCAAATGTGATTAGGAAAAGAAAAAAAAAAAAAAATTGGATGTGAAGTTGGGGCATGTGATTTGTAAAAAGCAATAAGAAATTCATAGTCCGATCAGGGTATGTTGGTTCAATTTGAGGATAGAGTTCGCTTCTTTTTCAATTATATTTGTCATTTTATTGTATAATTTTGGTATTTTAATTTTACTTGGAATTGGAACAGACAAGAATACTTAAGAATAGCATATTGAAATTGAACAATTAAATTAGATGGTTTGACATATGGACAATTTAAATGACATGGTAAAATTTGAATCTTTGAAATATTTCCATGTCAATGTAATGTTTAATTAGCCGCCACTTAGTGAAAAGATATGGTCCCACGTGCATTTCGAGAGTGTGAGTGCTTAATTTTCAAAATGAGAGATGTCCACTGTAACCATGTCATTAGTAGCTTAATTTGCTCTTCCTAGATGCCTTCCATTCGATGCATATATCTAATTAATAGCTTCTTTATGATGTTTTGTGACCGAATACTAATTTCAAATAAGCTAATCAATAACCCATTTATGAATCATGGGATTTATGCCTATTACTATGCCCATCCCAATTGGTTGGGCGCTTAGCCAAATACCAACTTCTCGTAAGAATAAAGTGTGGGCGTAAAGGGCTAACTCTTAAATGAGATAAGAGTAATACTCACTTGACAGCTCAAAGATGACCAATATAAAAGCATGTGATTTGTGCTAATTTATGTACCGTACCGGCGGGGATAGATTTTGGGAGCCCTACAACCCCCTCTTAAAAAAAAAAAAAACTTGGGAAAAAGTTAAATATTATAAAAAAGATTTATATATTATATATAATTTAAAGAGAAAATTTTGATATAATATTATATATATTTAAATAGTTAAATATTTGTTTTACAAAACATGAGGTCTTAGATTCAAATCTCATTAGTATTATTTTATTTTTTCAAGATATATTTATTGCTTTAATGCAATTCTTTTTATTTTTTAGAATAATTAATAAAATTAAATTCATTTATTAGAAAAACAAATTTAATTAAATAAATTCTCATAATTGTTTTTTTAATTAGTAGTACATCATAATTAGATTTCAATTAGTATACATAACATTGAAAAGTTTTTGCATAAGCACCCTTAATCTTCTCATAAAAGAACTTTTCTATCTTATAAAATTTTAGAAAATATTATGAGTGCAATTGTTAATGGGATCCTTTTATATGTATAAGATTTACTATAATTACAGTAAGAAGCAAATATTTTTTTATGGGTAATTCTAATGTCAACTTAATCAATAGAAATCTAGCCCTCCCAAATCATATAAATTTGCATTTGTCCTTGCCCATTGGCTCTGTATCAACATCATTAGTAATGTATACATGAAGGATCCATATAATAATACCTATTAGTTGTGCAAACTTGTATAAGTAAGAAGGGATGCCACCGAGCGAGTCATTATAGGGTTTTCGACTCACTTGACCTGCTCAAAACCCTATAGAGTTTTGGGATGGGTGAAGTAGTTCTCAAACCTCATAAAGTTTTGAGATTTAGAGAAAATTTACTGAAAAATCTGAACCTAGTTGAAAATAATAACATATACATATATAATATTAGTAACTAGATATTAGTTGTAAATAATAAAATATAATAATTAATAAAAGATATTTTATCTCTTTCATACTTTGTCTTTCAAAAGAAACCTAATCCCATCTCTTTTTTTCTTTCGTAGTCTCTTTGATTCTCTTCTCTCGGCTTTATTATCTTTCTCTCAACTAGTACCCACATATCTTCTTTTTATTAATCATGTATTAATTTAAAGTAAAAAAAAAAAAAAAGGTTAGTTTGGTCCTTAATAACCATACACCATTTGCTTTATTTGTAGTGTACATCCACAAATCAATTTTTAAATTTTTTTTTTATATTAGTAAGTTGGGTCGATTCAGGTTTATTTACAGATTTTACAAAATCTTCTATGGACGGGTTTTGAAAATAAGATAAAAACCTTATAAATATAGGGTTTTGGAAGCTTTATAAAATACTGGATCGAGTTTCGATTTTGTAAAATCTGTTCCGAGCTTGCCCCGATGACATCCCTACAAGCAAGAAAATTATACACGGTAGAAAACAAAATAATGTGGTGATAGCTCACAAATCCTTAAATGAAAATGGATTATAACTTGAGAGAGGGTACTGAAGGTTAAGATTGGCTAAAAATTATCAAAAAAACACTTATTGTAAGGGGTTTTGTTGGACGATCGTACCTTTTTATCGACTAAATAATTGACTACAGATGCAACAGTCGAGACTCCAGTCATCAAATATAGATGGATGATCCATTAAGGCTATGACAGAGGACTATCCCCTGGGTCACGTTACAAAATAATGCCTCGTACAAAGTGAATTCAAGCTACACTTGCTTAGATTATCCTTTTGTTTGCAACTCCTATCAGTAGCCTAAGAGTTTATAATTTCACCTCGACTTCCACAAAATCAATACTAAATTCTATAAGTGATTTTTTAAACATCATGGTTGGTATATAAGAATGATCTATAATAGAATAGATTAAAATAAAATAGAATAGAATTATGATTGAAATAAGAAATTCATTCATATATTTCGAAAGTATGTTTGACTGTAGTAGATGCCGGTCTGCAAAAGCTTCTAACTTTTGAGCTTTTGGTGATATCTTGCATCAAACTTCCGATTTCTAATTCTGATTTTATTATGATTTTGAATTTATGAGCTTCCATTTCTGTTGTTTTCATTGATAGCCAAGTTATTTGTTATCTCTTAAGAGACCATTATTAGTCAAAGATTTCTTTTACAGTTTTAAAGATGTCAAGATTTGATTTGGTTGTATTTTCATTCTTAGATAGTACAAACGATATCTTCTCTTTCCCTCGTAGACTCCAAAGGAATAATTGTAGAAGGTATTATTTTGCAGTTTCCTTATCATGGCACTAAAAGGAGAGGATCAAATTCTAGATCAGCGCTAAAAATAGGGACTTGTTAGAAAGAAGATTCTTCTGACTTGTGCTTATAGCTATTCCTATCTTCAACTTGTTTAAGCTTCTTCCTGATTCCAATATTAAGTTTAACTTCTGCTTATGGGATATCTGCTCCAACACGACTCTGCTTTTGGATTATTTTTCATTATTATTCATACATTTCATTTCCTTATTTCACATTTCAAAAATATGATAATCTTTTTGAATAAGAAATTAGATTTAATTAGTTAGAGTTTAATTCATAGATTTTAGATATTAAGAAGACTTTCTTTTTGTGTAATTTCTCTAGATATTAGGTTTTCAATAGGTATATTTTCTTGCCTATAAATAGACTATATTATATAATATGGATTATAATTGAAGATTATGAATTGTTGAAAGGAGTACTTTCACACATGCCATATTTGTTTATGCTTCATGTTGCGTCAATTTATTCCCATGAACCAAAGGTGCTATGGTTTTTTCACATGATAATCTCTCTCATTGCGAAATTTTTTTGCATAGATGATACGATTTATAATTCTCGATACTCCAAAAATCTTCGATTTCCTTCTCAATAAAACATAATTCGTTTCTCAGTTAGAAATCATAAGTTCAAATTTCAAAAAGATATGCTGAACTTTACTACCTAAATGCTTTAATAGACATGTTTGTTTTATGGAAGGAAATGAGGTAGCAATAAAATTGTAATTATTAATGAATGCAATAGAGAAGTAATAACTATCTCTTATGATTCTTTCAAGGTTTCGTAAATAGAAATGAGAATATGCTTAAAATAATCAAAGAATAATTATTCTCTTAGTATGTAAAGAAATAATTATAATTCTTCATTTTGTAGTAATAACTATTCCATGCAATAGCTGTTTCACCGTCTAAATGTAGGGATTGGTTTATAAGAAAAGAATAACTCTATTCCATTTTTGTAAAGTCAACAAAACATGTTGTAACTATTCTTAGGTGTCAATATTGTTGTAGTCTTGTAATATTATCATTGATCTCTAATTGAGATAAATTAGAATTCGAATTCGTTCTTCTTTATAGTTGATAAAAAAAAAAACTATTCTCCAGTCAACTTCCATACATATAGTCGCTGGACATATCCTCCTTCTTGATTGATCTTTACCCTATACGACACTCAATTAGGAACTACAATTTGAGTAAGAATATTAAGAAATTTGGACTTCTTTTATCTCAGGTTTCTCGTTCCCCAACTTTGTGGGTCAAATTTGTATCTAGGTCATCAAAGTAAGGAGTGTGCTATTAATGGTCAACGAGTATAGGATGAGAAGGATATGATATGAGCAGGCACTAGTTGTCTAATTTTTTGGAACCCACCATATAGTATTTTAAGACTATAATAAAACTCATACCTTGTAGAACTTTCAAAGTATAAAGTACCTCTTAAAAGTGTAAGTCTTTCATATTTTTCCATAAATTTCATCTTTATACTTTTTTAAATAAATAGCAAATACTAATTACATTAGATGGAAAAGAAAAAAAAAAGAAAAGAAAGAAAGATCATATTTGTAAGCAATTGAAAAAGAAGATTACTTGAACTAGGAATATTGCTAAGGCATTGCCACTTGGTGGTATAAACATTGTTTTCTTACCATGATGAATCAAGTTCGAATCTCTTCACTCAAATTATAACATGATTGGTAAAAAAAAAAAAAAACATAAATAAATAAAACAAAAGGGATGTTCATAATCGATAGGATCGAATTATACTAAACCATAAAATATAGTTATCGAGACTTGAGAGAGATATAAGAGAGAAGCAATTTTAAGTTTAGGGTTTTATCTCAAAAGCTCAAACCCTTTAATTTTTATTTTTATTTTTAGTAAATTATTTCTTTGAGGAAAATTATTATTTATTTTCCATTTGTTAATATTACTCAATAATTTTGTGAGGTGGCTATAAGCTACTTCAAAAATCTATACTTTATATATCTTAGAGTATAGGTTACAAGGTGAATATAGTATGTAAAGATTTTATACTTATATCCTATACTATGGAAATATGTTTTAGAAAATTGTTATCCAAAATCTACCTTTTGATTATTAATACTCACATAAAACCTAAAAGATTGGGTAAGGTATAGACGAGTATTCTATATTGTAGGGATCCCTACTTACTCTAAGTGCTATGATATTGTTCGTGAGAGTGAAAGCGAGGGAAGAATAGTATTAGCTGCCCACTAATAGGAAAAGTTAGCGAAATGAAATTACAAGAAAGCGAGGGAAGAATGTTGTCGTAACTAACTATTGCTTATCATGACCGCATTTCAATGTGAAAGCATATTAAGTAAAACGAGCAGAGGGAAGTATTGTTCTTGCTCAAGTTATTATTGCGCTGGAATCTCATAATTTAAGCAGTTTTCTAATCAACTTGTCCCCCAAATATTCACTTACAAGTTATCATTAAATAATTTACCAAGATAAATGATCGTATCTATTGTGAAAGTGAATTAATATAATTTCTTTTCCTTACAGATATACTGTTTGAATTCTCGTCCGTGTATCGAATACTAATGAAGGAACTTACCGCTAAAGTATTCACGCGGAGTGTCTTATTGGATTTTTTTTGTTAAATTATAATGGGGTCCTATCCCATGTATGTTGTTGTAGGGACAATTCTTAAGAGCCTTCTAAAAAAAAAAAAAAAAAAAACATCCTTCTGTCCAGTCCTGATTAAACACATTAGAAAAAGCAATGCATAAAAATTCAAAGAATTCTCTTCTTAACAAGTGGTACCAATCCATCTGTTAATATTTTCTAATATAATTTATCTAATTAAATCCTAAATAATATAATTTGCAATTTTCTTTTTATTTTGCTTTTATTTTTTCTGGTGGCAATGAGATCTTAGAGCCTTATTGGCTCTTTTTTTTTAAGTTTTTTAAATTTTTGGTATTTTTATTTTTTGCTCCATTTTTGAATTGGGACTTGTCAAAATTAAGATTCAAAAGAATAAAAGTATGAGCACATATATATACCTCTTAGAAAATTAAATACTCAACAAATTTATGTAAATTAGACTTAATTTACTTTATTTAGGTTTACAAAAGAATTAAAGAAAATTTTTATTTCTCAACAAATAAGATATACTTTTTAAATCTATTCCCTTATGCCATGTTTGGTGTGTGGGAATGAATCGGAAATTAATTATGAGTTTAGGTTTTATTCTCTTTCCCTATACTTGAAAATACATTTATAAGTTAAAATCGTGATTCTGGCTTCAAGAAAGAATTTGATTTCACCCTTGAGAAGATGGAATCAACAATTCCATCCTTTTTACATTTATTATTATTAATAAAATTACTTATTGAACCTTTAATTTAATTGTGATATTCAATATTTTTAATGATATTTTTGATAATTATTACTAAATATACGTTTAATTCAATTTCATTGCATGGGAAAAGATTTGCCATTTCGCTCATTCCATTCCACTCTATTCCTCTCCATTCCTCTATACTAGAAGTGATATTAAAGTTATATAACTTTTCACTTCCTAATTCTCATATTGCATTGACCATTTACACCATGATTGTGATAATAGAAAAAACATCTTATCTAAAAATCAAATTTGCAATTGAAGTTCAAAGACAAATCATAGAGTTTTCCTATATATAAATATTATATACATATATACCTTATATAGAAGTAGAATAGATAAACGTATTATATATAAGGATTTTTCTATAATTTCATTTGTATTTTTGACTATATCGGTCTAACCTTTTATCCCACATTTGATTTTATATCAATTACATTTGAACTATTAAATTAATTGTCTTTTTAATGATGCTAATCTAATAAATAAAAATTAAGGTGAGATGAAGAGTT
Source organism: Lumnitzera littorea (assembly GCA_024138015.1). Lineage (NCBI taxonomy): Eukaryota > Viridiplantae > Streptophyta > Magnoliopsida > Myrtales > Combretaceae > Lumnitzera > Lumnitzera littorea. The sequence continues at coordinate 76,611,626 of JAMXBB010000003.1, read as the reverse complement.
ATATTAGCTATGCCAAAATGAGTATCTGGAACTTAGAAGTTCCCCTATATATATATATATATATATAGACAATCGAAAGAAACTTATTGAGGTGTTCCCATTGCCACTGAAAGATTAAAAAGGAACAATACCAAATAAAAGAAGTATATTTGGACTGCAAGAGCAAGAATTTGATATGAATTTTAAACTTTCAGTGCTTATGGACCCAGAACAAGATTTGACAGGTCGGATGTGTATTTAACAAGTGATTTAGATTGATTTTGATGTTATTGCGCTATAAAACAAGGCAAACCTTAGAATAGTAAGATCATTTTTCTTATCTTGGACTCCAAATAAAGGCTTGTCACGTAAGATTATATTCCTACCAGAAGATGTTGCACGTTTTTTTCCCTTCAGGGAATTTAAGGACAGGAGTTAGGTTTACACATAATTTATGTTTAAATTTGGCCCTACCCTATGGCAGGAAAATAGATTGATAGGCACACCTCATTCGGTTGATGATACAAATGATTTTTCTTGAAAATTACATCAATTTTTATATTTACTATAAATATAATATTAGAAAAGCTGACCTAATTTTATTTTTTTATTTTATTTGCGGTTAAATCCTGCGGATGCAATCTAAATGGAAGGTTTTTATAAAAAATAGAAGCGAGTAAAACTCTGTCCATCTATTTCTTCTATTAAGGGTTACTACTTAACAGCAGTGGTTGAACCAAAAGAAAGGTTGTAAATAGGGCTTGCTGATGATTGAGTTAAAACAATAGGGCATGGACGTGCATGTGGTCCGCAGAAATTCGGTGCGGTGGGTGGATTGCGTCAAACGTGCTGGTGGTGGTGGTATTGGTAGAGCTGGGACCCACTTGGAGTAGGTGAGGGGTTGGTGAAGATGTTGAAACTTTCCTATCTTTTTTTTTTTTTTTTTTTTTATTGCATCTCTCACTTGACACAATCTATTGTGTTTCTCTTGACAAGTGGAAAGTTCGTTTTGGCTAAAGAAAGGAAGAGTCACTTGGGTTACCTAACTCATCATCGGCCTCGTATGACGACTGCATGAGGTAAACATTTTTCTATCCAAATTTCGCCCTGTAGGGTATATCCACGTTGTCTACCGTCACTGATGTCATCTCTTGGGTGAAGCATGAAACAGATTAGTGAACGAGATCCAAGCTAATAACAGGATGGATTATGGAAAAGTAATCTCATGCACTTTTTTTTTTTTTTTTTTTCTATCGTGGCTTCGTTTTAGTTTTATCTCTTATAAAAATTTTTTTTCTGTTTTTCAAAATAAGTATAGAAAGCTATTTGGATAATTGGGTTTTTGGAGCAACTTCATACCATAGATTAGTTTTGATAGGTTAGCTAGGATTTATGAAAATGAACCCAACTATGATTGGTCCACATTTGGTGTTTATATGTCTTGGGAAGCTTAAGTAAGATTATAGGCTTCTTTTATATGAGTGGGTAATAAAAAGAGTTAGACCCGGTTTAGCCTAAGCCTAAATACTAGATTTCATCGATAAGAAGTTAGGAGCACAACAAGAACATTGGATTCAATCTACTGTTATGCATAAGCTCTTAAAATCTAAGCTTGTTCTTTCTCCCATCTCTCTCTCTAAGACCATCTTCCTTGTATTATCAAATCAAAACCTGGAGGTGCAAAATAAAATGATAAGAGGAAAGAAAAGTTCCTTCAAGGGTTATCTTCTACCTCTGTTTACATCAACACCTTGCTTTGGAATGATGTTAAACTATAGAAACAACAACAAAATACAAAAGGGAAAGCATGATTTGGAGAAAGGATTTTAAGAGAAGTGCATGTTTTTTTCTTTAAAAAGAAAAGAAGGGAAGTAAAATCATGAGAGAAATTTAAGGGAGAAAAAAGAGGCACCATTAATGAGTTCTAATTATCATTCTTTGTTTGTTTGTTTGTTTTTTTTTTTTTTCTATGATTTGAGTAAGAAGAAGATAGTTAATGTCTTTCATAACTGCTATTTGTAATGCAAATAAGGTTGCAAATGTGCCGAGTTGAATTAAGCTTTTGAAGGCTCAAGCTTGGTTTGTTTAAAAAATATCTAGCTGGAGCTTGAATCGAGCTTTTTATTGAGCTTACAATTTAGGTTTGAGCTTAGCTCACTTAGATAAATAAGTTTTATCCTAAGCTTAAGCTTGGCTCATTTTCTAATTGAGCTTAAGTCAATTTGAAACTTACACATGAGCTTAAATATACAAAATAAAGAAATATATAAATAAATATATTAACGAATAATGAACAAAATTTATATTATATAATATATATTCTCCTATAAAATATTGTAGATATTAACCTTTAGATTTTAATAATATATAATATATGATATATAATATATAATATATAATATATGTAATATATATAAAACTAATAAGCCTATTCATGAGCCTAAATAAGTTGGGCTTAGGTGAGTAACTCCCGAGTTTGAATTAGAATTTAAGCTCGACTTGTTTAGATAAATAAACTTCCTCTTGACCTCGAGTCAAGTTGAACTCAAAATGTTCATAAGCAGCTTGACTCATTTGTAGCCTTAAATGCAAGAGACATAACGGTATCTTTAAAGAAATTTAATGGTTATTAAGAATCATTTGATGGAGTTTATTAGAGAAATATGAAATGTTATACTACTAATTAATTGTCTTTAATGGAGAAGAGAAATCAAGAGGAAGAAGAAGATGAAGCAAAGTTAAAAAAAAAAAAAAAACATTACTTACATATAGAAAACAAAAATTAAAAGAGGGCATAAATTAACATTTAAGGAGGTTTCAAACCTTTAACCTTCTACCCACTTATCCAATACTCTTATGCTAAGGCAGTAATGACTAAAGTTAAAGTTCTAGAAACTCTGTTTTATTTTTGTCTATTCAGGCTAAAATTAATTAAATCAAAAGGACTCAAACATTTAGCTTTCATCTCTAAGAGAAAGGATTAGTCCTTGATATATGGAAAAATGTATATTTTTTCCTCACTAAATTACACATGAAGGATTAATCAAAGACTTTGACTCATCAAGTTGATGCCATTATGTGAATTAATACATCGGCAACAACAAGATCAATACAATAGGTGACATAAAGTGTACAATGACACAAATATTTCATGTTAGTAGCGGATTCAAAAATTTTTTCACTTCAGCCCATTAGTTAATAGAAAAGCATTAGTTTCATAAGCATTACAAGCAGTTAAGCATTAAATTATAAACAAGCAACAAAATTTTATGGAATATTATAAGAATTAATTTAAAAAGATACTAATATCATGCCTTAAATTAGAGAGTTGTAAGCCCGCTGTGTAAACTAACTTAAGTTAGAAGCTAATTACCTTAGTTGTTAATATAGATATGGCTTACGCAAGGTGTTTATAACTCTACAGCTTTGAGTTAACCAATTTAGTTCTTATTTGGTATTAACTTGTAGTGCAATTAGAAGTCCAACAAATTGGTCTTAAATCTCACTTCCTGACCCTATTATCTAATTTTCTAAAATTTAAGGTAGTGTTGGTAAATCTATTAGAATAATGCAAAACAGTTATATGGGAATGAGTAATAACTTGTTCAGTAAGTGGGATAGGGATAATAGTACATAGCTAACATCGAGTAACCAGGGTTTTCAAGCAAGCTTAGTTAGATGCTATGGATGTAGAAGCAAATGCCATTACATGATTTTATCCGATCCATAATAAAATTAAAAAAATTGCGCCTGCTCTAATCCGAGTTGAGGAGTTTAACATTTCACATACGAATTAGAACCAAATTGGGACTTATATAATGGGGAGCATGCTTTGCCCAAGACTTTACTTTGAACCACAATCCCCGACCTTATCATGACCTCCTCTCCTATCATTTAGTTTGACTAAGAATAGGAAAAGGGTCATTTTAACTATTCTCATTGAAGACCATGTTTGGCTCGAGCATCTTAGACGTTCCCTTAATGGGTTACAATGCATGTCCAGCTAGAAGTTAAGTTAAGTTTGAGTTAGATTGCTTTTAGGGTGATTAAGCAATTTTAAATAGTCCAAAGCAAGCAACATTATAAAGCAATCAATACTTAAGGTCCAACACTTGCAATAGTACAACTATATTCAAACACACACATTATATATGCATAGACGACTAACTTACAATCATAAGCAAGACATATATTAAAGCCTCCAAGTATTCTTAAACAATGCTTCAAAGTGCAGTGAAGTACTAATCCCTCTTACCTGGACAAGTGATGCTTGATAATCTCTTATGTGGGTCTTGTCCGCTTCAGTTGTCCCTTAAATATTCAATATAATGACTTTAGTTTTACTAAATATAAGGTAAATGAACTCATTTTAAATAGTTTGAGTGTGGTTATGATTTATATTTAGCAAGTGAGTAAGGTTTGTATTGAGTTCCAACTTGCTATTGAAGTCTTTGAACTAAGTTTTGAGAGCTTGCCTAATATCAAGTTTTGGTCCTAGAACCTTTTGATCAAGTCTCTAAACGAGTATCTTTAAACTAGCAATCTTCTAACCAAGATTTTGAAATTGTTTCCATTAAGTATTCCACACCAACCAAAACTTGGATTAAGTTTTAAAGCCATTCCAACTACATTTCCTTTACTAAATACTTCTCAAACAAGTCTATGTTGGGAGTATGGTTAAGTCTCTTTTACTATCAAAACTTTTGATCTAGCCTCTAAAGTAAAGAATCAAATCTTCCTCTTTACAAACCAACCCTTTGTAGATGTCTTTAAAGTGATTCCATTTAAGTCTTCTAAACTAGCCAACCTTCTGGTTGAGTCTTTGAAGTCAATATAATCAGACTTCCTTTACTAAATAACTTCTTAAATGAGGCTCCAATATATTTAGAGTTAAAAACATTTCATGCCCTAACTTTCTAAGCATGTCTCTAAAGTTATTGTAATTACACTTCTTTTACCAAATAACATCTTAACTAAGACTATAACATGGTTATAATCAAGATCCTTGTACCAGCTAAACTTCCAATCAAGTATTTGAACCAAGAATTTAAATTATTCTTTTACAATATTAACCTTTTGAAGAACTCTCTAAATAGATTTAATTCACTAGTTTGCATAATGTGAGTCACTCTAGCATCCTATTACATTTTACAAGTATGATAAATCATGATCATACAATAGGTTCATCATGCTTATGATTACCATATTACCTAAACTTCCAAATCCCCTTACCTTCATCTTAATGCTTGTAGTCCATAATTAATGATTTGTGTATATCTCAAATTCTATTCCATCCAGCTAACTCCAAATTGCTTTCCACAATGACATATGACACAAATAAGCTCTAGATCTATTGTGTGTTGTTTTCTACAAAGCTAATTGCATGTAATCTCTAGAAAAAAAATAATAAAGCATTTTCCTACTAAATTTAGAGGCTTAAAATACCTTAAAAATCTTAGAAAATATTGTTGGTTGACAACTTTTCATAGGATTCATACGTGCAGTATAGGGAAGTTTGAGAAAAAATTTGGTTTTTAAATAACAACAGTAGGATTATTTTAAACAACTTCGAAAATTGTTTGGTCTTGGACAATTTGTTAAGAAGATCATATATCCGTGTAGCATTTTTGCAATCTAATATTTTTCTCAAATAATAGGTATAAAAAATATTTCAGAATAATTTTTTTGAAAATTTTTTAACCTAATTTAATATTCTTAGAAAATATAAGAACTCACTAAAAAACCATCGTTCGGCTACCATATGCTACTGCCTCCTTGTCGATCCAATTGGGCACCATCACTATTGTTGGGTGGTGGTGGTGGTTTGTACCTAGCATCACCTTAGAGTATAGTTCTATAATCTTGCTCGATTGTGCAGTTTCGGTTTTTGATTTTTCTCAAAATTGTTCTTCACTAATCTACTCCATCTTATATTTTTCCTAGACTCTCTAAACCTTGTTTGAAGCTCTGGAGAGGAGTGGTGATGATTCCTAAGTTTGCAAGGTAAGAAATAAATTTTATCTCCTCGTTTTAGCTTAAATATCGTAGTCCAAACATAGATAGATGTCCTTGTTCTTGTTTCTCCAATCAATAGTTGCCTAAAGGATGATTCATGCATCCTCCATATTGATTTTAGTGATTTAGCAAATTTTGTGAATTATTTTTTTATTTTTCTTATGATTTTTTTTTTTAGCTAATTATACATATTTTTTAGTATTATGAATATTTTTAGGTATATAATTATATATAATAATCATACTCGAGGCATATGTAATATGTTTATATATTATTTTATGTCATTTTATGATTTTAGAGTGCAAACAATCTCTCTCTAAAGTTTAGTTTTTTTTTTGTTACTTAAATGGCGTGTTTATGGTAGGTAAATTATAATAAAATATAATTTAGTAAAATTAACTATTTTTAGCTATAATATTATTATTTTATTATATTTCTATAATCCTAACCCATGGAGTGTTTTTAACAATCTCTTAGAACTTATTCATGAAATATCATTCCAATCAACCTACTTTTGCGTAAGTTCTAAATTACTCGTTCGGAATAACTATGCAAAATTACAGAGCTCATGCCTAAAATCCCTTGGACTCTTTTATAGGCTTTTAGTCTAGAAGTAGAATATAGAGGGGCATTGGTACATAGGCTACCATAGATTGGTTTGATGGACTACTTGCATGACTTATAAAACTAGACTAACTAGGAATGCTTTAGGAAGGTTCAACATTATAAGCACAAAGTAGGGATCACTACATCAATTTTCTTGCTCTTGGCTCTACCTAATTATCTCATACACGAAAAGTAGACTTGGAAGAAGTTTTTCAGATTGTTTTTTTTTCTTTTTTCTTTTTTTTATTTCAAGTAGTCTATGTATGCCTAAAGGTAGCTAAAATTAGCCTTAATAGAACAATGAAATTTTTATAAAGAAGTTAGGCTTACTTAAATCCAAGCCTAAGTCTATGCTCATAGCCAAAGTCTACTAACCTAAGCCTAAGTCCATGTAAAAGTAAGGATAAATATCAGTCGTTCGATCATCTAGATTGATCCAATGATCATTATAACATCATATTTCATTGATCCATTTTGGAATAATCCAACGATATAGATCAACCTTCAAAACCTATAAATAGGAGACTAAATTCCTCATTTGCATTTATTATGCCATATTGTTGAATCGAGAGCAATGTGAAAATTCTATTGGAATACTTCCATAAAGATCAAAAAGAAAATTACATAAGATTGAATCAAGAAATAGCTAAGTTTACTTATTTTAATCATCTATCACACATGCATCATGAGAGATTGAGCTCATCTATTTCTCCTCTTACATATCTCTCCATCACATCCATGCATGTGTCATTAGACCAAGCAATTTCTAAGATTAATCTATACGTGTATCACATATGACCTACCATCATTAGTAACCCCACTTAGAATAGGACATAAAAGAATATCTTTTATAAATAAAGTACTAACAAGTTCCTATAAATTTAGATCTATTTACCATTTAATTTATTATGTTCTACAAAAAAATGAATCAAAATTACTTTTTTCTCTATTAATAAGATACATTTTTCAATCCTTTTGTTCTAAAAATAAGTGAACTGTCACTTTCCAACTCCTACTCTTGGATTGCCATCTTCACCATGATTATGATAATAGATAAAAAAAGAAAAATAATAATCTATATGATTTAAGAGTAAGAGCAAGATTTGATGTCCTTTTTTAATCACTCGAATTACCCACTCAACATATTAGCACTTCATAATTTCACCTTTTGTTATCTTACATTACATGCCTTCATTATTATTCCATTCAACATATTTGTACTTCATAATTTTACCTTGTATTATCTTACATTACATGCCTTCATTGCTATTTTGTTGGGGTTATAAATGTTATTCTCTCTTTATACTAAAAATAAATAATTCTATATATAACATCTTCTATAATTGTCAAATTTATTACTGTATCTTTTTTTTTTTTTAGCAACTGTGGGAGAGGACGATTTAAATCTCAATCTATGTTGATGGTAGACTAATAGTAATGCTATTAGGCTATAATGACCTTGGCGTTTATTATTGTATCTTATTATTATTAACTACAAGAATTACTATGCATTACGGATGTTAATATTAGCTATTGGACATGGGATAAAGCCCAAAACCCTAGACCAAGGTAGCTCAGGAACATTTCCTTAGCATGTAAGAACTACAAGTGGGCTTGGTCTACCATCTACATGACTCAGTAATTGCCACCCAGGTGACCGACCACTGGTTCAACTAAGATGATTGAGACTCAAGCCAAATCTAAGGTTGTTGTGGGGTCACTATATCTTCTAGCTTCCTCCTGTTTAGCCTTCTCTTGACTTAATATAGAACCTACAATTTGTGGTTTATACCAACCATAGAGCTAACATGGCAACAAGCCTTGAATAAGCATACGATGTTAGGGACATGACTCCCCATTGAGCAACCCCTCACCCATATAACACTCACATCACATTTAATATGATGTGACAACTAGCTAACTCAGCCTATACTAATTAACATCACCTAATTGTATAGCATTGTACAATAGTAAGAAGGATGAGACAATAATAAAGTATAAGAGCAATCATTTCCTTCATTGATGTTAGAGAGCCTTACCAACTCTAGAAATTTTAAGGCCACATGAACTAGGCCATGTCTTATAAATGCCCTCTTTGAGACCCGAAAATATAAGCCCAATCCATACTCTAAACGTTAAAGTAAAAAGAACTACACTCTCATGCTCTTTCTATTGAGTTTAAGCTCCTTTCTTCTTCTAGTATTGAAGTAGATATACCAAACAACCTCTAGCCATAGTGACTTACCCTTCGTTTGTTTTATAGGAACTTCCCTTAATTGTCTAAGCCTCTTAAACAGGGCCTATTTGACCTTAGGAGGCCCATAAACTCTACCAGCAAAAGATCTAAGGTGAAAACGGAAGATGATAGTGTTTCTTTTTTACAAGAAAAATGATATAATCTTTTCATGAAGGAGAATAATTTTCCTCTTTTTCCATTTATATTTCCCAAGAATGTTATAGATCACTATTATATATGGAGTGCTATCTTTAGTTTTCACTATCACTAATTCAATGTCTCGAGATAACCATTTTACTTATCATAAATATAAAAAAAAAAATTTTCTCATAATGTCTTGCACAAAAAGAAAAAAGGAAACATATCCTTAATTTTCCAAAAATGTCTTTATTATTATTATTATTATTATGCATCATGTCTCATGGAAGATGATGGTGGAGAAGCTTTATTATGCATTATGGATAGGTGTGTAAAACAAATTTCCTTCAATGGTGATAATGGTTTTGATGAAATTTTGAATTTGATTTCAATGCTATGACTGCATCTACTAATAAATAATTTTTTTCAATGAAACTAGATATTTAATATGTTTATTTATATATTACTTTTAATTTCACTCATGTTTCTTTTATCTAAACATCTTATTGCTGTTATGTTCTCAGGTAGTTGAGGACTGGAGGGATGTTCTTTTATATATGACATTACAATAGATATGAATTTTGGTAATCTATCTTTATATGTGGTGATGATCATATTATTGTATAGCATTTTACATTATAATGTTGATGACTCAATCATGCACACAAAAGAAAAATAAAGGATTTATTTAATGAAAAAGTGAATCTATAGGAAATATTCAAAAGCACAAATGTTGAAACAGAAGCTTTCAAAATTGTCATTTTTTTTTTCTACATAGTTGCATTCCTTTTAACTAAATTTTTATGAATTTATTTTATAATTTTAGTTGTCTTCATTGTGTTAAAGTTCATTTATTTTTGTACACTATTGACATCAGATGTAGGGGTAAGGAATAGATAATTCTTTGCATAATATGTTCTTAATGCGGTCTATAAAATGTGTATAAGATTTTTGTTTGGCACATGCTTTTTTGTTTTTTTAGAGTTTCATTTAACTTAATTTCAAATAGTTTATTTAACATCAATGGCAATTTTTGATGTTCCATGGAAAAGAGTGCTTCAAAAAGTTTAAATGAAGCTATAAAATTGATGAGGAAAAGAAAACTCGAAGTTGCTCTACATATACCATTACATTTTTATGTCTTTTGATTATTTTTTGGATTTTCTATTTTTTAAGAAATAGGTGTTTCTATTCTTTTATGTAGGATATGGCATGGATATCTATTGAAAATAAGTGATAAAATGTTGAAATCAGTCAGTCATGAGTTACAAAGTGGACAACTTGTAGCCTAAGTTGATGATAACATTATTATGAAGATGGATTCGATTGGGTTTATGGTGTTTTATATAACACAATTAATAACAACATAAACCACTTGTCGAGTATGAAAATTGGCTTTCCTTTAATTTCAAACACATTAGATCTTATCCATCTAATATGAAATACTTGACTAGAAATTACAGGGTTTTTAAAATTTTGATTTTCAAGAAGAGTTACCAAAAATAATTTGTAGAAAATAAAAGTTTTTTATTTTTTTTTATTTTTGATAGATTATACTATTCACTTTATTAAGAAAATCTATTTTTTATTTTTTATAGGAAAATATATTTTTATTTTTTACCCATAGGTATCTGTGTATTCACTAGTTAGAATCAAGCCTCCATAGTTCATTTTTAATTAAAACTTTAGTATGTTTGATTTCTAAGACCAATTAAGCTTGAGTTATTATCATTTTTTTTCTTCATTTTTCATTTGTTAATGTTCTCCAATTTGATGTCATTATTTTCTATCATACTTCATTTATTTGCTTCTTCTGCTTCTTCTTCTTCTTATTGTTGTTATTGTTGTTGTTGTTGTTGTTGTTGTTATTAGTTGATAGTGATTTCTCCTTCAGGTCAAAACTGACCTAAATTGAGTGGTGTTTGACCTAACTTTTTGTTTGCACCCTACTCTTTCACTATTTCTAACCTCTTCTAAGCTACTCTCGTTGAATTGGCTAACTCAAGAAAGAATCAACTAGTTTGGGAAGATTGATGAGCTAGATATATTCAAGCAGTATAGAACAACCCAACTCGAGTAGGCCAGGTCGGCCTTGTTCAACTTAGGGTAACTACTTACAACTCAATCCTTAACTTGGTCAGCTCTAGAGGATTTAAATTTAGACACATGGTGTGAACAGTTAGCCTTTTTCCTAGAAAACTACCCATTAATAATCATTACATCAGCCACATCCCTTAATATCAGGGAGTAGTCTTAAATTCAACCTTAATGCACGTTTAAGATTTTGGAGGCAACGGTTACCAGATTCGAATTACCCTCCAGTAATAAATAAAGCTTGGAATGCGACAATTGGGTACTTCTGGACACTTTTACACACTCTTCTGGCCTTTCTCTTATCTTAGAACACTTAATTTAACTTAAGCAGTGGAGTAACTATGCTGGAGTCAGCCCGACATCTCCCATAGCCTAACTTTCATTTTCATTTTGTAGAACAATCTTATGTGAAGTTTCTTTCAATTCCCAAAACCAATTTCGAGTATCAATAATTTATCATTGTTAATTTCTAAACAACTTGTAATGGTAAGGACTAAGTCTAATGACAACAACACTTCAGGGGAGAAGTAAGGCCCCTCGAGTAAATCAAGAGGAACAATTGCTACAACAGTGCACCATAGAGGTGTGTCAAGTTGAAACTCGTAATCAAACATCTTAGCATCAAGAATAAGATGATCATAGCTCATGTATAGTACAGTTGGAAGCCCCATGTGCTTAATTTGCTAAAGAACTTAAGGAGTTCAAGCTAACACTAGGGAGCTATGATAAAGGCTAAATGAAAGGGATGTTGCATCCTCTTCCACTCCCTCTATGCAATAGGTCAGGTAGGAGACTGACCCACTTTCACAAGGGAAGGCGTTATGGTAACTCCGAGAGAAGGCCCCTATGGTAGATGAGACCAAACCACAATGAAGGTAAGAGTTGGGGTGGAGGAAAATTGCTAGCAAACTTCACTTTATGCTCACACTACACTACATGTGCAAACACTTATAGATGGGAGAATTCAACATTTAATTGCTCATCTACCGTAAGGAGTGATAACGGACATGAGTTTGCAGGATTTAGAGGATTACATTAAGAAGTTAGATACAAAAGGGGTTTCTAGAAAGGAAACTGATGCAAAGAGTAGAAATACAAGCCTTTCATTCAAAGCATTGTGGATGAGGTCCTTCCATTAAGTGTTCGACTATCCTAGTTTAATACATATGGTGGATAAAAAGGATCGAAATGATCATCTAAACACATTTCAGACATTGAAGGAACTCTATTGCTTGTTTGATGCGATTGCAAGTAAGGCTTTCCTTTCTACTTTATAGAAGTTTACCAGTAGCTAGTTTAATTTGTTAAAAGCAGCCTCCATTTCCTCTAACTAGTTGGCCAATGAGTTCTGGAAATATTTCTTGGCCAATAAACCTCTGACCAAAGATTCTTCACTCCTGACCTTAGTTAGATAGAAACCTAAGGAGTTGATTAGAAATTATGTCCATAAGTCTAACCAATTGATGATCGAAATTACCAACTATGACAAGAGTGTGGCCCTTCACTATCACGACCCAACAATATCGTTGTTATGGTAGATCGCTGTATATCGCATAAAGATCTACAATCAACCCCCTTGTTGATCGAAGGCCTTTTATATGATATACAAGGCTCCTTCTATAAGTTACCATGAGGTTCATAGATATGCAATATCGAGCAATTTATCTAAATTTACTTCTTTGATATGAAATAATTAAGTAAACGTGTGGATTCGTTGAATTTCACACCAAAAGAATATTACAAAACAAATATAGTTCTTATAAGAATCTGTATTAGGAAAAATTCTATCTAAAATATGAATTGAAAGATAGAAATAAATATCTACAAAATGCTATTACAAAATTCCCTCTTTACTCCTTAAACGTACCTTCTCATCTCTGTATGAGACTCACCTCAAGCATTTCTTGGCTTAGATGTACAAAGAGATGGTCCTATATCAACAAAAATTTATTGGGGTATAAGCTTACGCTTAGTGAGATAAATCCTCTCATCAATATCACATAACAATTTTATTTAATGCACAAACATAAGAATGCATGGACAATCAGGATGCCAAACAATACATATAGTGATCTAGGAACTTTATGCAACTCAGAATTATGTCCCCCTGTAGTCGAGGTTAGAGATGATTAACCAATATAAACTACAACCGGGTCTTAGCACCTGGGTTTTATACCAATCTCACTACTGTGCTTAAGTTAAAACAAAACTATATATATATATATATATATATATATATATATAACATATACCACTTTATTATGGAAAGTACTTTTTCTTTTTATATCTCGTACTTTAAACCAGAATGACTAGGTCTAGTAGTATGGTGGCCTCCGTAATCCATAATTACACGCCCTAAGTAGAAGTTACAAGACATATCCCTTTGTTAATGGTTAGTGTCTTCTGGTGCCTAGTAAGTCAATTAACTCAGGATGGAAACTCAATAATAAAATGATGGCGTAGCTAATGCTCAATCCTGTATGAGGCCCTCCTCCTGTAAGTCCCTTCCCATCTTCTACGTAAGGTGATAGTTGGTATAGTATAATGCAATTATGAGAAATACATGATCTACTAAATTTCTTAATCAAATAAGTACTTAATTTGGTTTTCATGGGGATTAGATAAATTTCATTCCAAACAACTATACATAAATATCATCATAAACAATTTCCATTATTATTTGATTAACAAGTTATAGCATTCAATCATAATATCATATACATACATTTCCCATATCCCACAAGCATCTAAGTTTCTTATATAAGTTTAAGTACATCTACTCTACAAGCAAAATCAAGGATAGAGTCATTAGGAATCACTCACTCAGCGATAGTGGATTAATCAAAGTAATCTAAGGGCAAGTCGTCTCCAAACGCTGGGTCCCTTAGACATTGCAAATATAGTACTATAAGGACTTAGAATAAAACTTAGAAAGTTAAGCTAAAACTCGTTTAAGTCATACTTTTAACTAGGTTTCATATTTTTCTCGGTTTTTTACTTAAAAGTTCAATCACATATAACTTTCTCGTTTTGAATCTGATTTTTATGATCTTATAGTCAATCTTCATCATTTTCGAGTATACTTTAATGTAATGAGGTTAGATTTTCAAGACAATGCAAGAAAATATGTCTATAGGTCAGAACAGTAGTGATCCTCATGATTTGGAATACTTTTGGGTTTTATTTGGTTATTAGGCCTTTTGATATCTTAGGAAATCCTTTGGGCTTGGGCTTAGGATCTCATTCTAAATCTAAAATACTCCTTAAGGTCAGATTTCCAACTTTGATTTACACTCTTAGGGCTAAAAATAACTTCTTAGGCTTTTATGTCGACTTAAGTTGTTAAATGGGCCTGTTTTTTATTCAAATCTAAGATAGTCACTTTGATGGGCTTAGGGAGTGTTATGTAGGCTTCTTAAAGGTCTTAAAACAACTTTTATTGGTGAGTTAAGTTGCTAGTTAGAAAATGAATGAACGCCTAACTTAGAGTTTGAGGCCCGTTTTGAGAGTTTTATGCTTGGTTTTAAGTTTTAGGCTTTATACACTTATGGTACTTGCCTTGGTTGGTCCTTTTACTTTGTTTACCTGGTTCTATTGTATTTTTAAGTGGCTTTTCTTTTGGTTCCAGTTTTGGCCATGATGAATCCAAGGGGTTCTTACTTGGTTTTTCAACTTATTTCATTATTTTCTTAAGTTTAAGGGTTATATCATAAACCTAGCCTACTTATATTCTAATCTTGATTTAGCTTTTCTTCTATGAGATGGTTACTTAGTTCATACTTTACATGAAAATAGTAGATCTCATATTTATTATAACTTCCATACCTTAGTTCATATCTTACAAAGTTGGTTTCCTTATAAAAGCATTATATAATGGATTTTTCTTTACCTAAGTCTAGATTTGAGCATATTTAACTTAATAGAAGTGAAAATAACATCTAAAGGACCTATAAACACTTCATGTGTAGCATGACATCCCCTCTTTCAAGTTCTTATTTCATGATTTTCAAAAACTTAAAATCTTCTATTTTAAGTGTTAAACAAATATCTCTACATAACACCAACTTTACATGCTCATACTTCAACTTTCAAGTTAGGGTTCCATAAGTTTACTTCTTAGGGTGGTCTTAGATATTTCATCAATTTATGATCATGCTAATATCCTCATGAAAACATGGTCTCTTATCATGATATACTAAGTTACTAAGACAAAGAAACAATTTACTCATCCTTAAAGAAAAAACAACGTGGTTATGCACTAAGTATCCACTTAAGCTCCTTGTTTTACCTTTTTCCTTCTTGCAACCTTTTTGGAATCTTGAGTTTTGATCTTTTAAAGTGGGGTTTTGAGAGTGCTCTAAGGATCTTAAAAGTGGCTTTAGAAGTTGACAAATGGAAGATATAAATCGGAGCTTTGTGCCATGAGTGTGGAAGCTTGGAAGTGGAGACAATTGTGTGGGATTTTGTGGGGTTTGCGTTTCCTCTTTTGTGTTAAGTTTAAAGTGAGAGAAAAGGAAGTGAAAATGAAAGTGAAAGTGAGAGTATAGAGGGAGAAAGTGGCTGGTTATGTATGGAAGGGTAGTGTATTCAAGAAGCTTTGATTTGTTGTCTTGTAGCAGATATAAATGCTAACTTTTGACAAGATTAAATGATGTAAGCATTAAGGGATGAATAGTAGCATATAAGACAAATTGATCGATTGATGAAAGACAAGGCATGACCTCCCCTTTTCTAGTCATGTGGAACTGGCCATGTAGGCTTCCTTTTGGCATGGAATTATCTTATCTTCTTAAATTAAAGTTGAATACATAAAATATTGTGATATCTTGCCCATATCTAGTATAAGTTGTGGTGTGATAAGGAAAGCGTTTTATCACTAGTTTTTGGTAAGTTATTAATTGATAAATGATTTCAACTCTCAATTGATAAGTTATTTATGATGATTGGTTGGTTTACTTATTCACATGTATAAGGCTTATGCATGAAGATAAGGAGATTATCTTATAGAAAGTTCTTTTAGAGTTTATCTCTTAAATTGTTTTGTAAGTTATGATTTAATTTTTATACAATTATGAAATTTTTTGGAGTTGAATAAAATTAATTAAATTAAATTCTCAATTAGTTGCTTAGGCTTATAAGGCCTTAATTGTTTTAGGGTCTAGGGTTTTGGGCAACTTAAGGTCCGTTATTCTTATATTTAAGTTTTATCGATAATGACTTTCGAATTGGAAAACTCAATTCGTTTTTTAAATGTAAACTTAAATTCTTAGTTTAGTTGATCCTTGGAAACGTTCAGGAAGTACTCTTAATTGATTCACAAACCTACTAAAATGTAGGGTTTACATTCACGCTATCTATAGAGGAGTTAAGGAAGATTCGAACTTCTTCAACTCTCCTATTAAGCATCTACTAACCTCTTTGGATGACTTTATTAGGAGGTCGAAGAAATTCATTTGTTAGGGGGATCGGATGTAAGCTAGAAGAGAACTTAAGAAAGATAAGTATGGGAGAAGATCAAAAAAAGATAAGGGGTTTGTGAATGATCGGTTGGGAAAGAAGTTTGATATTTACCATAAGTTGAGTTGACCTTTAGGAGATTCAAAAAGACAAATTCCAACCTTTGTTAACTGACCTTTGTTGGATATCTTGATGGAGGTGCACAATTAAGGCTTTTTGGCTTGCTTGAAAAGAGTGAAGAGTAATCCTACAAGGAAGAACTCCAATAAATGCTACAACTTTCACAGAGATCGAGATCATAATACAGATGAATGCATACATTTGAAGAATGTACTTGAGGATGCTATTTGAAGGAGTTATTTGAAGAAGTTTGCAATAGATAGAAAGGAGTGTAATGAGTGACCTACTTAAAGGAGGAGGATTGAGTAGTAACCTCAGAATGTTGAGGCTAGACCTAATAATCAAGATTTGGTAGTGTAGGATAATGAAAGGGGAGACAATTGAGCTCGTTGAGGTTTTATTAATGTAATTTTCGGTGAATTGACATAAGCATGTCAAGTTTGTCTAATGTGCAAGGGGACTCATGTATTGAACTTAAGAGGTAAGAGACAAAGAGATGATGATATGTTTACTTTTTTAGAAAAAGATATGCAAGGAGTTCAATTCCCTCATGATGATGCATTGGTCATTATGACCAAAGTGGTAGAGTTTGAGGATAGAAGGGTAATGGTCGATATAGAGAGCTTGGTCGATATTATTTTCAAGCATGCATTTGATCAAATGCAACCTAAGCTTGAAAATATTAGGATGTAGTTGTATAAGTACAATTTGCACAGATTTAACTATTGACTAGTGAAAGTCCAAGGAGTGCTTACCTTAACCTTACAAATTAGGGATGATAAGAATGTAATGGAGAAGGAAATCGACTTTGTGACAATGTATTGCCCTTTACCTTATAATGCATGATGGGCTAACCTTCCATCAATACTTTCAAGATGGTGGTGTCAACTACCCATTAAAAGGCGAAGTTTCTAACTTCTACTAGAATGGAGACATGCTATGGGAACCAATAATTAGCTTGAGCTTTGTACTTAAAAGCTCTAAAGAGAGATCATGTTTGCAATATTGAGCAAGGTACGAGCAATTGCCTGTAAGTACGAAGGGAACCTATAGAGGAAAGTTGAGTGGTTATCTTGAGCATGTTACAAAGGTTGAAGCTAATATGCCAGTTGACCTCTGGGAAAGCATAGAACATTTCCTCTGGGCTAATAGGGATATCTTTGCTTGGTCTCCTTTCGATATGCTTAAAATCCCTAAGGAAGTTATCACCCATAAGTTGAACATAAATCTAACCACAAAGGTTGTACAACAAAAGAAGAGGCATTTTACTCCTTAAAGGTAAGCAACTATTGAGGAGAAGGTTCAAAAGTTATTGAAAGTTGGTTTCATTAGGGAAGAGCCCTATGTTACTTAGCTTGCCAATTGTGTATTAGTTAAGAAAGTGAATGGAAAGTGGAGGATATGCACTAATTTCATGGACCTAAATAAAGCATATCTAAAGGATTGTTTCCCTTTGCCTTGGATAGACTAGATGGCAGATTCGACTTTAGGACATGCCTTGTTTAGCTTCATGGATGCTTTTTATAGGTAAAATCAAATAAAGATGCATCCCTTTAACTAGGTACATACCTTTACCATTACAAATTTTGGAATTTATTGTTACAAAGTCATGCTGTTTGGTTTGAAGAATGTAAGTACCACATACTAATGGTTGGTTACAAAGATGTCCGTACCTTTAATATATAGAAATATTGAGGTTTATGTGAATGATATGATAGTTAAGAGCAAGGTAAATGAGGACCATCTTGCTTACCTTCAAGAGACCTTTGACATACTGAGGAAGCATAATATGAAATTAAATCCATATAAGTGTGTATTTGGTACATCTTCAAGGAAATTCTTAAGCTTCATGGTGAGTAGCGAGGAATTGAAGCCAACCTTGGGAAGATTTAAACCATGCTAGATATGGAGTCATCGAAGTCCATCAAGGAGTTCTAGAGGTTAACCGATCATGTGGCAACATTGAATATGTTCATTTTTAAAAGTGCTGAAAAGTGTGTGGAATTTTTTCGTGTTTTAAGAAATCCTTTTGAATTCTAGTAGACTAAAGATGTAAGAAGGCCTTTAAAGTCTTAAAGGAATTCTTAACTAAACAATCGATCTTATATTTGTCTATTAGTGACCATATTGGTACTAGTAGAAGGACAAATGCATAGGTAGGTGTACTATGTGAGCCAAGCCATGTATTATAAGGTTTAAGGTTGAGGTATACTAAATTGGAAAAGTTTGTCTTAGCTATCATCGTAGCTACTATGAAACTTCAACCTTACTTTGAGGCTTACCAGGTCATGATTTTAATTGATCAACCACTAAAGCAAGCTCTACATAAACTTGATGCTTTAGGATGAATGATGAAACATGCCTTAGAACTTAGTGCTCTTGGGATACAATACTGACCTAAAGAGGTGTACAAGGCTTAGATTTTGGTTGGCTTTATAATAGAGTTTATGGGGAATGAGGGATATGTTGTAGAGACTGAGCAATAGACTTGGAAGTTGTATGTTGATAGCTTATCTACCTATAAAGGAAGTTAAGTAGGTTTGATCTTGAAAGGTCTAATGGGAGCTCAGATTTCTTATGCTTTGAAATTTAGATTTTTGGCTAGCAATAATGAGTTGGAATATGAGGTATTATTAATAAGGATGAAGGTAGCCAAAGAAGTTGGAGGAAAGTGTTTAGATGTGTTTTCTGATTCCCAATTGGTGGTAAATCAGGTTGTAGGAAATAACATGGCAAAAGATAAAAGTATGGTCAAGTACTTGCAATTATTGAGCGAAATTAGCTCAAATTTTGAGACTTGACAGCTAAGGAAGATTCTAAGGGTGAAGAATTATACAGTAAACAAGTTATCCAAGTTAGCCTTTATAGGCTTACTAAATTAGGAGGAGACGATCTTCATCGAATACTTGACAAAAAAGGTACAGAAAGACAACCATTGGAGTGTTTAGAGGTTCAACGAAAGGATCTAGAGTATCGTTGGATAGATACTATTTTGGAATACTTAAAGGATGGAATTTTGCCTCAAGATACTAAGGAGGCTTAAAGACTTGTTTACAAGGTAGCCAATTTTACAATCATCAATGGAGATCTGTATAATAGGGGTTTAACTATGCCTTACCTAAGGTATCTACAACCATCAAAAGCATAGCAAGTTCTCTTCAATGTGCACTCTGGAGTGTGTAATAATCACATTAGAGTTGCAGCATTATATGTAAGAGCACTGCAATTAGGGAATGGTAGCCTACAATGAAGAAGGATCCATTTTGTGTAGCTCAAACTAGTGATTGATGTTAAAGGAACTCCTTGATAGAGAGGGGCCTGAGCTTACATCTGATTCTTCTCACTAGTCCTTAGCCTTTTGCTTAGTAGGGATTAGATATACTTAGCCCATTCCTGAAGATGACCAAGTAAAGGTAGTACATTATTGTGGTGGTAGATTACTTCACAAAATGGGTTGAATCCAAGGTTGTAGCAAGCATAATTGATTGAAGTATAGAAGCTTTCATGGTTAGCAACATCTTAAGCAAATTTGGAATACCTTATGCTATAATTACGGATAATGGGCCATAGTTTGATAATGATAAGTTTAGAGAGTTTTGTAAAGCTTGGCAAATTAAGCTATGCTACACATTTGTTGTACACCCTTAGAGTAATAAATGGGTAAAGGTGGTAAATAAGGTTATCTTGCAAAGTTTGAAGAAAAGGGTGAATTGAGCTAAGAGTAAATGGGCGGATGAACAGCCCAATGTTTTGTAGGGATATAAGACTACGTAGAGGACCTCAACAAGGCATGCAACATTTCAGCTAGCTTTTAGGTCAGAGGTTGTATTGCCAATTGAGCTTTAAGTGGAAAGCGTAAGAGTCCAAGTGTATGACCCTAAGTACAATGATATTGGCCTCCAAGCTAATTTAGATAAATTCATGAAACGTGAGCATTGGCCAAAGCTCATATCACTGCTTATCAGTAGTGGACAGCTCGATATTATGACAAATAAGTCAAGCATAAGTGCTTTTAACCTGGTGATTTGGTATGTAGGAAGCTTAACACATTGAGAGTAAGAGAATGTTAAGGGAAACTCACCTTAGCTTGGGAGGATCCCATCAGAGTGAAGGAGGTGGTGGACAATGGACATGCCTGTAGGTTAGAAACGCTTGATGAACAACCAATACCTAGGGTGTGGAATGCTAACAATCTTAGGCCATACTTTGAGTAATAGGCATTTGGAAGAAGATATGTCTACTCATTTCTTTGTATGTTTTGTTATTATCTTTGTTTGTATCGGTATTTTTTTGGTATTTGGTGTGTTTGTAAGTGAATTTGTTCCATAAACTTATTGTAAGTGCTTATTATTTCATATATAACATGTTGTGTGAGGTTAAGATTGATAATCCAACCTTGTTCTCTAATGTTTATGTGGGTTGCATAAAGTTAGAGCCAATGGACAAACCTAGTTTCAATATTTCGTATAATGGAGTATTTGTTTATCCGACATTGTTAGAGCTTATGCTTTACTTTATTTTAATATAGTGCTCTTGAAAAGTCTTTAAGCTCTATCAAAAGCCAATGAGCAAGTTATAAAGAGCTAAATGATTAAGTCCTATATTTGATAGATAATGATTAAAGGATATCCAAGGACAGTGAGAGATAAAGGCCTTAAACTCTTTTAAAAGTGACAAGCATAGTAGCTATAAATCCTTTAAAGGATGATAAGCAATTTATGAGTCCCTAAGTCCTCAGATGGCAACAAGAATAATGCTTTGAGTCTAATGAATAGACAACAAGCTATCCTAAACGTAATTACTCAAGTCTAATGAATGGATGATGAGCTGTTTAGAGGCCCTAAGCTATCAATTAGTGACAGGCGTAGAGCTATAGATCCATTAAGTAAGTAATGGGTTGTTTAAGGCCTTAAGGTATAAGTACGACTACTAAATCTGACTAAGGAACAAATGATTTGCTATTAGTTTAAGTGTTTTAAATCAATTTTGTGAGTAGCCCTTAGAAGACTACTGAACTACTAAATTGCAAGAGTAACACTCTAAGCCCAGTAACATACAATGGCGATGAGTTAAGTAACAATCTAGATTATTCAACGATCACATAGAAAAGTTTATGATGGATTTAGAGAAAAATGACAAAGGAAATTGATGAACAGATGTATTAACATCCAAAATATGAGCAACATTTAAGAATGAGAGTGAGAAATAGAAAGATCTTTGATAAGTCAACATCAGGAGTTAAGCAAGGTGGTCATTACATGGGGCAAAGGTTGGCATACTGACTTAGAAGCAAATTAAGAATAACAACAAATAGAAAGGGAAAAGTCATTCTTCTTAAGTTTGATTAGTAGCAAGGTTTTGGTCATCAAAAGCTTGAATGGAGATAGGTTAAGGATTGGTGGAGGCATCAGGAACAAGAGTGTTAAGGACTTCATGAGTTTTAAATGATTATTGTATGTTGGTAGGATTAGTTATGGGGGTATCATTACCTTCACCTGACTGCTCTTCTACTTCAACTTCACCAACATTAGCTTCCTTAATCGGGGTTTCCTTCTTATGACCTCATTTGGCAAAGTCTAAATAACTTAGGTCATAGTTTGGGTGATGGATGAGGACTTCCTCTTGAGCTAGGTTTATCCCATCCAATACTTTTTGTGACATTAGGCTCTTGTACTCCTGGCTCTCCTAGATGTCTTGGTAGGCCTTATCATAGGCCTTTTGGTAAGATGAGTACTCCTTTTCTATGTTAGCCATTTTCATCTTCAACTCTTCATATGAGCTCTGCAAATGGATGACCTCCTTGTTATGTTTACTTTTGAGGGTCTCCACTTCATTTTGTGCCCCTTGGAGGTTGGACACCAGCTAAGACATTATTTCTACTTTTCTACCAAAGCTATTTCTTTCTCTCCTCTAGCCTTAGTGTCTCCCTTAGCCTTCTCCTTCCAAATCTTGAGCTCCTTCGCCATCTTCACCTTTTCTTCTTCTAGCTTAGCCTTCTCAATGCCCCATCTCTCTTGGAGGTTTTTCTTCTTGGCCTCCATACTGGCCACTTACTTCTTGGCCTCTTCAGCAATCTAAAAGAAAAATGAGTTGTTAGCTCAAGGAAGTTACAAGAAAAGTGAAAGTAGATTAGAATAGAGAGCTTACGGCCTTCTTCTCTTCATTGAGGGCATCAATAATCATCGTTAGATGTTAGGAATTCTGGAAAATAAAAGCAAAGTCGATGCAAAGCCATATAACAAACTTGCTAAATCTAAACAAAAGAGGTTGGGAAGGATCTTACATCATAAAGACTAGAAGCAGCAAGGCATAGTAAGCTATTAGATCAAGAATTTTGGTAGAGTTAGATAATATTTGTTAGGGGTTGAACATCTTGGGGTAGATGAATGCTCCTAATTAGCTTTAAAGCAACTCAACCATTCCCCAAAGCATGGTTAGCAGTGTTGACATTCCAATAAGGGAAAAATTGTAAGACCTTAATATTTTGTTCCTTAGAAGGGGTGATAGAGCTTGGTATTCTAAAAGGGGCTTCTCTACCCTCATTGAAGTTCTCAAAGTTGCCCCTTAGTTTATCATTTTTAGGGGTCTTCCCTTTCTCATGATCTCTTTCCAATGGTAGGCAATCGTACGTATTAACTTGCTTTCTTAGTTTAGTGACTTTAGCGACTTTTCTCTTGGCAACAGCCTTTGCTTGTTAGGTCTCTTTGTTGCCTTTTGTTTGATGAGTTTCTTTGGTGGCATGAGAAGTGGTGGATTTTTCTATTGGTTTTGCAAGAGCCTTTGTTGATGCTTTTGGCGGTAGTTTGGTTGGGGGCTTTATAGGAGGCTTTTGAGTAGGAATTTTCTTAGGATCTTCTTTATTTTTCAAGTTATTGGCCTTTAGGTTGGCAAATAGGTCCTTATAGTTGTAATCTTTGAGTGACATGTCTACAACAAAACATTTAAAGATTAGGTTAGAATAGCATCAAAATATAAATAAAAGGACTCATAGATGTCGTGCCGAGCATAGGCAAGGAAGACTAGTTAGCTTCCATAGCAAACATGAAGGTCCCTCTTCTTATGAGCTCTTATCAACATAACAAGACTACATAAGGTTTGTACCTTCATTGATGATAATACCTTCATTAAGGCCTTCAACATCGCCATCATGGGTAGCACCAACCACTCTCGCTTAATCTCTAAGGAAGATCAAAGCACCACAAGAGTATTTGGAGATTATGGTAATCGTATCCTAAAGGAAACATATATGGTTATAGGCCTCCATGATTGTGTTTCTAGTCATTGGGAAGTAAATGTTTGATGCTTGATAGTTTGATTGGGTGACTTTAAACAATGGGGAAATCTAGTTGAGAAGCTAACCCAACTACTACCCATTTTGTTTCTAATCATGAATTGAAGATTAATCCCACTAAAAATTTCCTATTAGATTAGGCCCATACATAAAACCAACCATCCTTTTCTCTTTGATGTAAAAAAAAAAATATCAAAAGGTAACCATAGCCCTAACTTTTAAATCCTTGTAGCTACACTCAAAGGCCACTAATAGCCTATAAGAGTTTGGGGTGAGCATAGATAGATATATATGATGCTATGTGAAATAAAATTTCTAGAAAATAGAGAAAGGGAATCTTAAACTGACCTAAAAAAATTTCTCGAAGAGAGCAAACTCTCCATCCTTAACTATAGTATTTTGCTCATGTAGTTGGTGCCTCTTGATTGTCCAATCTCGAAGGGTACCGTAAAGAGCCTTAGAGCATTGAACTTTTGCTTAGTCACTATGTTGGTAACACCATTAGGGTTCATGTCGTATTCAATACCAACGTATAGGAGAAGGGCTTAAGAAATGCCCTCATTATCTAGAGGATAGTCATGGAAGGGAAGTTTCCTAATCAATATCATAGTCTATTGTATTGGGGGGGGTTCTTTGTGAGGAGGAGAGTTGCCTACCCGATATATGGTAGATAGTTCATAGCTTTGTTATTGCATACATGTTGAGTCATCAAATTCGGTGGTGGACATTATGTACCTTAATAATGTAATTGGTAAGAATAAGAAATGATGGGAGAATAAGTAGTGCATGGACTAAGTAAAAAGGAAAAATTGGAAGAAAGAGTTGCACAAAGTAGTGAGCAAATTAGTAGTAACAAAGAAGGTGCATAAATGAAGGAATAAAAAGGTATCGAGAGTTATCGTTTTTTAGGAATCCATATGGGTTGCAGTTAATGGTTAATGTGATCTATCCGATTGGGTATGAATTACCTAGATCTAATGGCCTCTGTTGAATGGCATTTCTAAGTAGCATGCATGGGTTTTGACATGGCTACGCAAAACCTAATAATGGGACATAAAACATCATGTTGACAAGTGCGAAACCAGAATAGTATACAAAAAGTAACTCATTATCTTCATGGAAGAGGTCGGTATGAGGAGTTTGGATCTTGAATTTAAATACTAACACATTTCTTAAGAGCATTCTTCATAGTAAAGAATTTGAACTAAAATACCTAGTTGGAGAAACATTAGTACTCCCCTTGATGTGCCCATCAAAAGGAATCGGGTGACAAATGTTGATAGTAATTTCTCTTTAAGGTCAAAATTGACTTAAATTGAGTGGTGCCTAACCTAACTATTTGTTTGCACCCTCCTCTTTCATTATTTCCAACCTCCTTTAGATTACTCCCGATGAATTGGCTAGCTCGGGAAAGAGTCAACTAGTTTGGGAAGGTTGATGAGCTAGATATATTTAAGCAGTATAGAATAGCTTGATTATAGTTGGTCGAGTTGGCCTTGTTCAGCTCGAGATAATTGCATACAGCTTGATCACTGACTTGGTTTGCCTTAAAGGATTCAAATTTAGACACATGGTGTGAACTATTAGGCCCTTTGTCCAAATAACTACTCATCAGCTACTATTATGTCAGCCACTTCCCCTAATATCAAAAAGTGGTCTTAATTCAAACTTAATACATGTGTAAGATATTGGAGGCAACAGTTATTAGATCTAAACTACCCCTCAACTATAAATAGAGCTTAGAATGCGACAATCAAATTCTTTTAGACACTTTTATGCACTCTTCTAGCCTTTCTCTTATCTCGAAACACTTAACTTAGGCATTAGAGTAGCTATACTGAAGTTACCCCAACTGCCTCCATAACCTAACTTTCCTTTTCCTTTTCATTTTGCAGAACAATCCTACATGAAGTGTCCTTCAATTCCCAAAAACCAATTTCTAGTATCAACATTATTATTATTATTATTATATTAAAAATAGGTATATATAAAATACATAATAATGAAAGATCTTCTATAATGATTGGATTGCTAATTCATTGTGGGTTTACTATTTATATTAGTTTGATGGATCGAATTTAATTCAAAACCGGGTAATCGAGTCATGAAGTAATAGCATGCAACTAAAGTTCCTGACACCGTATAGGTCATCATCGAATGTTAACTAGTGTTGAACCTCCTTATAGGTCATCCTAGAAGCATATTAGAAGTTACAATTTAATAACACTCCTCGCTTTTCTCAAAAGAAAAAAAAAAAGAAAATCTTTCTTTGGAAATCAATTCCAAATAAAACTTGAACTTATCTATAGGTTTTATTGACTAAGGCAACAAAATAAGAAAACCCAAAATAGTTGTAAATTATATAGCAATGTAAGACATGATATAAGGAAAACATGAAATAATAGAAACTATTATAAGGCAAGTTTGGTCATTCAAAATAATGACTAAGTTGATTTAAGAATACTAGTAGACCAATCTATAAAACACTCTACCATTCTTCATTAAAATCTAGATCTAGTCTTTATCTTTTAAAACTTGTGAAAAAAAAACAAAAATATGCAAAAGTGTTATTAGTGTTAAAGTTTTTAGATTTATAGTAGTTGAGATTCAATGATAATAAAGTCAAATGAACAAGTCTAAATAGAATTAGGAAAGTAAAAATTGGAATTGCCCCCAAAATTCATAAAATTTCCCTTTTTTAGCAATGTGGTTTAATTCAAAGTTGTCCTATTTATCACCAAGTTGAACAATTTAGTTGGCTAAGCCAACAAAACATATTGTTAGGCTATCATGTTTTATGATTTCATTTGGATTAGTTTGGTTTGATTAAAAGCTAATTACTGATCCTTTAAGTACTGTTATGCCTTGAAAAGATAATTAGTGTTGATAAACTCTTCCTATACCCTTTCCATTGAAAAAGTAGATGTTACAAAACTTGGTATATTGCATCCTTTATAATAATTACTGCTGCTGCATATTACTTGGTATTGGTTCAACTAGTATTGTCTCATTATTAGACTTGACTACTTATGAAAAGTTAGAACATTAGCTTGCCTATCCTTATTTCTTAAAAGGTTGTTATTGAAATCTTCAAGATATGCTTAATTTCGTTTTCATAAAACCATTACTTTCAACAACAAAATAATATTGTAGAGTAATTAACAAATATGTTGTTAGTCTCTTATTAGTAATCTTGTTTGACTAATATTAAACATGGGTTTTGCAAAACGTAGTGAGTATTTCAATAGCTTTGTCAAATTCTACTTCACATAGAGCTTAGACATATAATTAGTTAAATTAAGGCTTTATAATGCTTGAAATAACTCTCCAATCAATATCTTTTTATAAGGAAATGTGATGGTATATCAATAAGCCTTCAAATTGCAATTTAGGTTGATTTGATACTAATTAATCTATAGTCTATTAAGGGAAATCAATCCAATAAGCAAGTAGTTTCTCCCTTGGCTTAAATATCTTCATTTAGATTACTGTACATGATTGTATTTTATGATGCTCCTATTAGTAGGGGAAGTGATTCAATTTTTGGTATAATATATATTATATGTAATAAATATTTTCTCATTAGTAAAACAAAGTTTAGATATAGGTTGATACTTATAGAACTAAAGTATAATTATACACATAATTAGTAAGGGAATAAAACAATTGAACATTTGTTTTTTTTTTTTTTCATGTATAGTTCATTGAAGTAAAAATTAGAACTATCTAAAAGAATCCATGTTAGTTTGAGGTAAACTTTTATGAGATATACATTTGCTATTATTAAAATGGACCTAGAAACACTATAAATAAAAATCTCTTTAAAAGTGAATACTTTTGAAATATTTTTAATATAAAATTTCATAGTAAGATTTCCCTTCATGGTTCACCACATTCATTATGCATTTTATCCTAGATTTCCCTTCCTTACCCCTGCGCTCGAACCCCCACCCCTCCCCCCCCCCCCCCCCCCAATTATCTCAATTTGAAGTTGATTGACCTAAAACATGTATCATACAACTCTATCTCTCAATTGCATATTTAATTACATACATATAAAAAGATCAAAAGGGATATGGAGACAATTCAATTCAATTTTAAAATACCTACTTATAAACTATAGGTTGTTATGTAAAAATGGTGAAGTGATGCATGTGACACTTTTGTTTCTAAACAATTTCACAAATGGGTAGTGGTTACGTGTTTATATTTTGTCTTCTATTTACATTTTTTTTAGATCTGTAAAATCAATTATTAAGGTATTTTTGTGAAAATTTGTATCTTACTTGTGGATAATGATGAAGTATGTCTTCAAATTGTCTTAAGAATACTTAGGACATAGAGCTATGTAAGTAAGTAAAATGCAATTTATAAAATACTTACTTGTTCATATTTTGTCTTTTATTTATATTCTATTTCTAAATAATTTCACAAATAAGCATTAGCTATTTGTTTATATTTTGTCTTTTATTTATATTTTTTAGGGCTATAAAATCAATTTTGAAGGTATTTTTGTTATAGTCACATCTTGCTTATGCATGATGATGTGTCTTCAAATTGTTTTAGAAATGCTTAGTGGATGGAGCCATGAAGAATACTTACTATCTCCCTAACATAGTCCTAACTCTTTGTTTATTTATTTATTTTTATGTTTACAAATATACACTGCTTTGAGGTTAACTCAACTTATCAAGTTATCCATATGTCCAATGATTTTTGCTTTTAAGTCTCACACAAGATATACAAAGAAATTGAATTATTCTCCATGAAGGCTTATTCTAAGATTAGTCTATATCTTTTAGGTTTTACATGCATGACCTTTTTAGGTTGGATTAGAGGAGACCTTCCATAAATCATCTCTTTATTTTCTTTTGAATTTTTAGATAGCTTTGTGTTTATAATTTTCTAAGAAAATGGTGTGAGAATGTAGTTGATTTATTGCAAATATGTTCAAGCTTAGTTTTCTTCCTCATAAAACCAATTTTAATTTTCCTTTCCAAATGAAAGAACATTAAGGAAGCTTCTTTCCACCCTTACATGAAGCACTAAATTATGAGAAGCCAAGAGGTGATGATTCTTTCCTGACTAAAATATCGTCTAAAAAATTTTAGAAAATAAAGCCCATTCCTCAAGGAATCTTACAAAATATAGAAAAATTGAAGTCTTTTGATATTCTTTTTTATATTTGGTCTTTGGAAAAATGGCTAATTTTCTTTTAATTTTAAACCTTTACGAACCAACTTATATGTACAAACACTTAGAAAATAACTAGTAGATATAAGAGGCTTTATGTAGATTCAATGAATTATTTGGAAAGTTGAATACATGTTGGAAAATATTTTGTCTAATATTAGTCAATTATTATCAATTGTAAGAGTTACACATCCTGTGATAGCTTTATAGATGATGCGAGTGAAACAATTTGATCTTATCTTGTCAGATTACCATATGTAAGATATGAGTGGAAGTGAATTTAGGAAACGTATGCATGAAATGAGTAGTGAGCGTTAATTTGATAATTGATGTTTTCATTTTGATACTAGTATTTCATTAGACGTTATGTTAGATTACTAAGAGATTGAATTAATATTCCATCAAGACTCTTATAATCTAGTAATATAAACATTTATTTTTAACTAGAGACAAGATTTAACTCTCTCTTCTTTTATTGTCAATACTAAGGAAAGAAAAAAAAAAAAAAACTCATGTTCTATATGGGAGCTTTTAGCATCCCTTCGTACTACATCAAATCAAAAAGGAAAAAAAAAAAAAATCCTTCTTTCCATTGTCAACCTATGAGAGATTTTTTTGATTTAATTATAAAGAAAGAAAAAAGAAAATGGAGAACTTGTAAACTAGATAAAGAAAGAAAAACACAGAAAATCTATGAAATTAAATAAACACTAGTATTTTTACGATGAAGTCACGAAGTGAATTAGCAATATGCTCTTGCAAAGGGGACTTCACAAAATTTTGACCACAAGTTCAACTTTCATAACCATCTTATGAACGGTACGAGATGCATCACTTTGTTAAAACTTTTTACGGTGTGATCAATAAAAAATAACCATATGATATAGTTACTTTTTAGTTCTATAAATCACTTCCGATTTTAAGTAATTTGTGCTCATTAACTATAAAAACTAAATTTTTGACAACAGAAATAAAACTGTTGACAACTTTCTTTACTATTGACGGACACTATTTTACTATAAATTAGGGTTGATTTGCTAAACTCAAAAGTACTATATGATGTTTTTCTATTATTTTATCATGATCTTTATTGTAATTTCTTTTTTATAAATTGTTCTTTTACTATCGATAGGAAAATAAACTTTAAATATATCTATATATTTTGATCAGATCATAGGCATGTGAAAATATTAACTAACATTTTCAAAAAAAAGTATGGTTGATGAAAGTAAATAAGCTATTTTTTTTTTTCTCCTATATTGCTTTTTACTTAAAACTTTGTCACTTGGACCTCTAATTTCGTTTAAGAAAGTTTCTTTCCCATCTAGAAAATTATGTCTTATGACATCGTCATACTTTAGGTATACGATGGAATCAAATGAATTGAACAAAGAATATTTTATTTTAAATATAAGAAATATTAAAATTTGGCATTATAGTTATCTATATTATTTAATGGGAAAGTTGTTTTAATATGCATTTAAATTTAGCAAATAACTCTATGCTTGAGAAAGAGTAACTTTTTCACAATTTACATATTGAAAAATTAATCATGATAGTTTTATATTTTTATGTAATTCCATAACTTAAAATTTTATAGATAATGAAAACAAATATTTAACCTTCAATTTAAAACTATTTTATACTTTTTAGACAAATATTATAGGTCCATCGTATTTTCATTATTTTTATTAATAATTTTATATGTAGTCTTTTTTACATCCGTAATATGAGTATGTTGTTTGTTAGTAATAATAATAATAATAATAATCTATCTAAATAGCGTGTTTAATCTGAAAATAGATGAGGTACAAATTTGATAATTTTTGAAATGCATCATAAACACAAAACAAATAGGATAAAATATTAATAGGATAGGAACAAAAGAAAGAGACAATTGGCTATGAAGTTGGCTAGCATCAATTAAAGGAAAATTTTTGTTGTACTATATGCCTAAGGGTTAGAGCACCAGAGGCGAATGCCGGAAAATGGGAAGGTAGAAACTTCCATTTTCTGCCTGTATAGTTTGGATGCCCGATTCTGGAGAAATAACAGAAGCTATCTTTGGACATTTGACTTGGGAGAAATATTTTGGTGCATACCAACCAAGAAAAAAAAAAAGAAAATGGTTTATGAAGAATTTGAAGGTAAAAAGAAAGGGAGTAAAAAAAAAAAAAAAGGTTTTTAAAATTATTGACGACATATAAAATGAAATTAGATATTATTCTTAGTTTGAAGATTACACTAGGCTAGCGGTTGGGTCAAACCCAGTTTGGAATTGGTCTAGACCCACCAAGTTAAGGGCTTGGTTTCCATTGAATTAGGACTGGCCTAGCTTACACCAGTTTTGGGCCGATTCACTTGGTTGAATGATTTGATGGGTCAATTCTCGGCTTATAAACCGGCTAATTTTTTTTGAAAAAGAAATTCTCTCATCTTTATTTTTAATTTGAAAAAAAAAAACCCACTAATAAATAATAAAAATTTAAAATTTTGATTAATTTCACCTTATTATTTGTCAAGTATTGAGATTAATAATTTACACTTTTTATAATACACAATTATTACTGTATACCCACAATTGATGAATTAAGTGAAGAATCTTCTTTTCACAAGTAATATCTAAAGAAAAATTTACCAATATATTAATGTGGGACTAAACTTATGATAAATAATACTTCTTGTGATATTTTATTACTTTAGAAAAAACTTTAAAAGATAATATAATCTATATAGAAGTGAACCAAGTATTATAAAGAGAACATTATCTATCTAATATTTATAATACAGTTGTTGTTTTATATATAGTATAAATATATTTTTTATGACTTTTAATTGCATTAAATTATAAATACACTAGTATTTTTGTAAATCATTAAATATATTAATTTATAAAAATATTTGTTTTCTCAAAAGTTGAGCAAGATTATATGAAATTTGTAATATTTTGTGCTTTAAACTCCTTTAATTATTAAAATAATTTATTTTATACTACAATTATCTTCTTTTGCCAACATTAAAGTATATGATTTTAATGATTTTTTTTTTCTTACAAACTTATATATATTGTTCGGTCTCTATATCAACTTATAGATATAAGTAACAATATATATTTAATTTTATTTTATATTTTAATTAGATGAAATACTTACATTTAATTTATCTAAAATTATATATATATTTTTAATTTTCGAAACGAAATTGATGGGTTAAACTGCTAGTCTTTTGACTCAGCTTAGACCTTACAGGCTCGATGGGTCGAATATGCTGAATTGTACTGACTCGCCAAGCTAAGCGGGTCAAGCCATGGTTCAGTCTTGTGACTCATGAGTTTAGGCTGATTTGGTGAACTATCAGGCTTGTTTTGGTTTGATTCATGAGCTGAACCTAGTCTTTCTCTAGTTGTAGATTACACTCTTAAGTATTCTATTGAAACTTTAAGGTAAAAATTAAGTAAAATAATGAAATGGAGCAGAAGTATAAGAGTTAAAGCTTACACGCTTTTTTATGTATGTATGACTTATTTAGATATTAGTACTCCAATTTACCATTTTCACATGCGTTAGTGTTATGTTAACAATAGGAAAATTTGGTGGAAACCCTATTATTTGGAAAAACGGATGAGCCCATTTTCATTGTTGGACTTGAAACGACAGGCAATTGCGACAAGATGGTCGCTCATTTGAGTCGGGACAAAGAGAAGAGAACCACTATTTCCCGGAAGCTGGCAACAACATCGCTTTCCATTTTCAGATTGGGCATCTGGCGAATAGTGATTGAGCTGATCTTGTCCATTTTAAGGCCCATCACGTTTTATCATTCTCAGGGAATCAATTATTTGGATGTAGCACCACATGGAACATGGAACTTCGATTTTTTTATTTTTCCCTTTTTCCTATTTCCAATCTTTTTCTTTTAGATTTTAAGTTTATTTTATTCCTTTCGACCTAATACTCATATATATATATATATATATATATATATATATTCCAAGGTTACTCTCGCATTTAGTATTTGAATTTTACTAAATTACTCAATTTTAAAATATTTAATTTACTATTTAGTTAAACTTTTGTCGTTATTTATACTAGCTAAACTACTTCCTTTAGTGTCCATTTACTGACATATAAGGAATAGACACGTGGCATCACAATAAATTAACATGTGACACCTTTACATGTGGCACTTGTTATCGTGGCACCAAAAGCCATGTGATACTACTATGAGTTGATATGTATCTTTATACGTAGCACTTGGTGACATGGCATGAATGGATACGTGGCCATGCCATGAATTAACATGTGGTAACTTGACATGTGACACTTATTTTAGAGAAAAAATATTTTTTTTTTTGAACTAGCAATCCAAAAGTCAACATAATTATGAGTATATACCCCTTTATGTGCATAATACATTTTTCCACTTAACCCATTCTATAACCTATAATATATACAAGTCTTTTCACCTCTAGCATTATATGTAGGACATACAACATGAAAACAAGAAGTTTGAACCACAAGTTATAGTTTTCTCAAGAGAAAGACTCAATCGATTCTCACTTGATTCAATTTTCAATTTAGAAAAAAATGCTCAATTTATAATCTACTCCATAATTATTTTTAAATCATACAAAGAGTTTTACAAAAATGACTTAAAATCATACTAAAAATTTATGTTAAAGTGAGTTCTTTAACTATAAAATGTGCTTAAAGAGTTATTTTGACATGAATTTCAAGGATATTTTAGAAGTTTTCTTTTTTTGTAGAAATCTTTATACAATCTAAAAGTAATCATAGAGTAGATTATAAATTCAATTTTTTAAAATTAAAAGTTAAATCAAGTGAGAAAATATAGGTCAAAGTTGAGTTTTTCTCTCGTGAAATCTACAACTTCTTGTTCAAAGCTATTGTCTTTATATTGTATGTCCCACATGGAATGCTAGAGATGAGAAGACTTGTGTATATTATAAGTTATTCAATAAGTCAAGTTGAAAAGTGTGACATGTGCATGGAATGGTTTATGCTTACAGTTATGTTGACATTTGGATTTTTGATTTAAAAAATAATATTTTTCTCTAAAAAAGGTGCCACATGTCAAGTTATCATGTGTTAGTTCATGGCATTGCCACATGTTCATCTATGCCGCGTCAGTGAATGCTACATGTTAATTCGTAGTGGTACTATATGAAGTTTTGTGCCATGTGTAGAGGTGCTATGTGTCTATTTTGTCTATGTCAGTAAATGGAGACTAATGGAGCTAGGTCGAGTAGTATAAATGAACATAAAAAGTTTAATTAGGTAACAAATTGAAAATTTTAAAGTTGAGGTAGTAAATTGAGAAATTTGTATCAATACATTAATTTACTATTCCACTACTAGATATACTACAAGAAGAATTACGAAAGCTACTAGGAATCACAGAGATCACTACCTTACATCCCTCTTCTCTTTTGTATGTACATAAGGACCCATTTGCAATTGGAGTAAAGGAAACAACTGCTTCAATGGCATAAAAGCTATTGGAACGTTCTCCATGCCATGTGCAAAATTCACCAACTAGTCATCAAAATGATTGGCTTCTTGGTGTTGATGCAATAAGCAAATGCTTGAAACTGGATTGGCTTGGCCTTACATAATTCAAGAATAGATTTAAATCGACATTGGCATGATTTCTACCTATAATTCAGTAATAAGCTAATTGCTAACTGAAATTAGAAACTATATCAATCTTACGTGAGCAAAGAAGTGAAGCATAACACAAGCCAAAGTATATAGCCTATAACTCAGCCATTAATATGTTTATACATCCAACATTTTTTGAAAACTTGTAAATCCACTAGCCCTACTCTTCTCTAAACACTCCAATAATGGTGGCTTAGCCATTGGAATAAAATAATGTGTCCATGTTCAACTTAACCTATCCTTGTTTTGATAGACACCATTTAATCAAGTGATGACTTAATTGCTTAAGTCCAAATTTGGCACAATGCACAAACCAAAACTCAATAGGTTTAAGCTTGACTTTCCGAACCAAGTTATTGGGTCTTTTTCCTCTTTGCTTAACTAAGAGATTGTGATCCTACAATAACATCCAAATCGCATAACTGAAAGCATAGTAGTAAGCACTTCATACTGCTGTTGTATTGGTAGTCGCGGCTACATAAGTAGTATATGCAGGAATGTGAGAAAAGGCATATTACCTCAAGGATCAAATTGTTTCTATAAGCCAAGGTCTTGCTAAAATTGTTGAATATATTGACTAGAACATAAGGCATGCTCATTTGTTTCAATATGACTATAACCTTGCAGATAAAGTGATGAAGACTCTAAAGACACCTTACTAACTTTTTCTATGGTAAGGAAACCTCCTATGTTGCCTTAAACTTAGGGCATTACAGCTCGTTATATGTCCTTATTGTTTACTAACACATTAAGTGTAAACATTTACTATAATCACCAAAATTACCTATTAAAATCTCCAAATAATTCTAACAAAATTTAATTCTTCAAAGAATTCAGAGTAGTTGCAAAGTAAATTTCACAAATTTTAAATAAGAAATTATTAATTGTAAAATAAATTCAAGCAGTCTTAGTCATAGAGTGAATAACTTGAGCTACCTAAAAATTATCTTAAGGAAACCAAGGACAAAGGGAAAATAAGCTATTCCAACTAGGAGATTTTATGTAGCTACATGATGGATTATTGACGTTCGAACCCTTCACTCGCACTTACTTCTAAAGCCTCCAATCCCTTACTAGAAGGATCCTCTCTTGTTAGCCTACCGAAGATAAGCTTTAATACATGGAAGAGCAGTGGAAGAACTTCTTAAGGTCCCAACTTGGACATATGTTACTCTATTTAGTCACTTGCTCAGTCACCGAGCTATTAAGTCTTGAGGCTAACTTACCAAATGCCGAGGTCAACTTGTTGAGTACCAAGTGCTAAGTCAAAGGTCAATGTATATCGAGCTCTACTCTTCTAGCTTACCAAACTGTGACATCATCTAATCATCATGGCCACTACAAGAACAGTTTAGCTTAGCTCAGCTAAAACGCCCTAAGATTTCAGAATATGAACCCATTGATAAGTTGCCACTTGTCCCTTACATTTTTTATACTTTTATTATGTTCTTTTTTGTCCTTTGTCTTATTTACTCTTTTCAAACATACTAGGAATCCCTTTCTTACATTATCTTTTATATAATTTTCCATTATTGTATTGTTGCCCTAAATGACTTACTATAAATAGTCCTTTCTATTATAGCTACAATCATCTTAGACCTTAGAAGTTAATGAATATTCTTATTCTAATGAGATACCTTCCACTAAGTACATCTTTTCTCATACTCTTAACTAATCTTGTTGAGTAGCTGGAGATTAGTGGTGAGTGGACCTTAGCATAAGCTTGTGTATCATGTTAAGCAAAGCATTAAGTCGTGTTGTGTCCGTTGTTGTGTTATATCCCTTAAGTAGCTTCACAGAAGCTATTATTTTTATTGACCTATCTACTCCCTTTTCTTTGATATCTCGAAGGACTCACTTGGTTATAGCTTCTACGATAAGCCCTAGTGATTAACTTAGCTTTTAGGCACATTATATAATCTTGGTATCAAAGCTTGAGGTTGCGATCAAAAGCTAAGTATTGGAGTAGTTAATTCTTGTTATAGTGTATGTGTTTTGTTATAATCTATTAGTTAGTGAAAAAAACAAAGCAAGTCCCTAAGATACTATGCAATATCATATTATTAAAGTTGTTTGCAATCTTCTATTGAGTAGTGGATTTCCTAAAGTTTTGTATTGAGAATGTTGAAAGCTAGTGTTCAAAGAGAAATTAATGATGGTGAGAGTGATGCTTATGGTCTCGATTGTATTACCTACTAGACTTAACGAACTATTTATGAACAATTGTAAGACCTTGCTACTATTGTGGCCAACCTGGTTATCTCTGTATAGAGGATAGTAGAGGCTAGGCCATAAGAGAGAGGTGATGAATGAGGATAAGATGTGAAAGATAGGTCGAGAAGACGAGTAACTAAACCTAGAGCATCAGAAGTTGTTAATGTAAACCTAACTCTATGTCAGCATGCTAAGAGGTTTGTGAAGATGAGACTTGAGTTAGATGAAGTTAAAGAATATCGTAAGGAGGAGGAGTAGTGTGACAAATTCAAAGAGGGCGAGCTTCATGCCCCTAGAGAAGCCGAGTATCTCAAAGTACAGATTCTAAGTTTTAATAGGTTTGGTAGTGTTGATGACTATCTAAACTAGAAGGAGAAGATTGAAAAGATATTTGATTTCTATGACTATGAGGACTCGGTACATATTTAACTAGCTGCATTAGAATTTTATGAGTATGTAGCAATGTGAGTCTTTAAAATTGCATTTACGATAATCATACCTAGATTTAAGGCATTCGAGAAAAACTTATCCGATTGAGGCTAAACTTTAGGACTAGATTAGAAAAATTAGATGAAGTGACCTAATGAAATTAGATTGTAAAGAAAATGACCATAAATCTCAATTTTAGTCTTAGAAGTGTGATTATATAATATAGTTGTCAGAACTCCTAAAATTGAGCTTGATATGTAATGAGAACTTAGAGATAAGTTAATTAAGTCATGAAAGGAAATAATATAGCTTAATATATTACATGAGTATATATGTATTTTTATGAGTATATTTTGTATATATAATAATTATACCAAAAAATTAACCTGAAATTTTATAATTATATATAATAAGCGATAAACTCATAAAAATAAGTAGGAAATATATCTTAAAATAAAAAATATGCTTGAAATATAATGATATGAGTATAATTACACATTACACATGACACATATATAGGATATATATATGTATATTAACAAATATATAAAATATTAAACATAATATGTATATTATTAATAAACATACTAAAAATCAACTAAACTCTATCCAAATTGCAAAGAAAAGGCTGGAAACTCATCGTGGCAACATTTAAGACTTGTGAAAGCTGAATCAAAAGGCAATTGAACACAAATTGGACACCTTTTACTTGCTTAAAGGATAAAAAAATTACAAGCAAATTTTATATGAACAACTCCAACCCCTATAAATATCATAAAACATCAAAACATCATTAGTTTAACAAATTGGAATCTAGGATAGAGATAGAAAATAATCTAGAAGTTAAAATATTTTAGAAAATTAAATAAAAAACAGAGCAAGGGTAGATCAAGCTAGTTCTCTAACTAAACTTGAATATGTTGTTGAACCCCACCACTACCTAGTAGTCTACCTTGTGCCATGGCCTTTCGACAACCACCCATTGGTCATCGGCCACCGGAGCTCTAATAAACAAGTGCTTTAATTTTCTACTATGTTTTTCATTAAATTCTAAAAAATATTAAATCAGTCTAGAAAATTATGAAAAAATGTATTAGTAGGTTATTTTAGATATACTTTCATGTTGTAATTTTAATTTTGTAAAATAAAGAATATTTTATGTACTTAATAAAATCACTATTCATATGATTTTTGAAATTCATAATAAATGTACTAAATGATTTTTTTTGAAGTGAAAAATTTCTATACAATACATATGATATGTAGTTAATTGCTATATAGCCAAATTTTTAATGTTTAATATTTATTGTAGCTTTTTACCCTAAAAATAGCGAGAAATAGGACAAATTGTGAAATAAATTGATTTTTGTAAAATTAATTGATGAAATTATTTTCCATTGACTTTTAGTGATTTATAATAATGTCAAGACATATTAGGAATAATTTTGTATAAAATGATAATATTTTCTTAATTAAATGCAATTTAGGGGTAAAAATGTAATTATGTGTATATAGGCGATAAACCTGATAGCATGAAACCATATACTGAGTGAATTTTCCATATTTTTAGAAGTTTATAGAAATTTTTAGGGAATTATTTGGTGACTCAAGCTATTTATCATGAATGTTAGTAGTAAAATAGCCTAATTTACTAACTAGGATATGTTTTTAATAATAATAGGCTAAAATGTGATGATATATAAATAAAACCTATACATATATGTGTTGATCAAGTTTAGTTAGAATGGAATTTTATTGTGTTTGGTACTATTATACAACCTAGGTTAGGGCATATACGTGTTAAGGTTAGAGATTACCAATATTATTAAGCTATTTTTAAGAAATTATGTAAAATATAACTTATTTATATTATATTAATAGAATATGATAAGGTTTGTTATAGGAATATAAAAGTATAATAGAAAATAAGAAAAATACTATTTCAAACTCATCTTGAAAAATAGAATTTGCAGTATGTATTGTTAAGTTTGTACAAACTCAATGATACCACTTTTACTAAAATTGGATAATCCTTAGCATTATAACGCATATTTTTATAATATTATGAAATTTATGTGCTATGATAACCTTATTGTAATTGAAATATAACTTAATTGATTAAAAATTCATTTTGATACGATTGAAACAATATATTATAAAGAATAATATAACTACGTATATTATTGATACTTAATAATTTAATATAACTTATATAAATTTCATTATATAAGGAAAATAATAATATACTATATATATATATATATATATATATAACTTCAGAATGAAATAAAAGAATAGATAAAACCCTAATACTTTCGTAACTCTTACAAAAACTAAATTTGAGTTTTGTATATATAGGATCTCCTAGTGAGCAAAGCATCAACGATATAGGGCTTCCACAATGAGCATTAGAACAGGTAAGTTAGGATTGTGAATTTACCACTTGTTGAGATACTGTATTAAAGTATCTAGAGATTTAAGAGTATTTGTGCTTGTAATTGTAAATTAACTATTTGTGCGTATGCTACGTGTGCAGTTGGTATTTTATTTGTGATAGGAGTTGAACTCCTTAGCATGCTGTTTTGTATGATACCATAGTTTTGTACTGTATGAACTTGTTTGGCAACCCTTAAATGGAACTAACATTGATTTGACCACTAATGTAACTTGACATGCATGGCAACAGTTAGAGGAATGATTAGGAGTATTAGACCAAATACTGACATCCTTCAATGATGATAGCTGAAATGATCATTTCCCCATCCTTAGTCAAATTAAGTAATAGGTGAGGAGATTGTGGTAAGGATGGGAGTTGTGGTTTGAAGGTAGTCATGGGAGGAGAGTATACTCCGTTGTAAAAGCCTAAGATTGGTCTGATTTTTAGTCATGAAAAAGCTCTTTAATCGGGTTGAAGCAGATGCAATTTCTTTGACCACAAAATGGATCGGATAACATTATGCGATGTTTCAAATGATTGATTGCATTGTATTTCATTATAATTAATAACCTTGTTTGTTAGTGCACAATTGGTTGGGAAAGTGAGGAAAGAAGAATCCACTAAATATAGGCTTTTGACTTATCTTTTAGTTATGAGGAACCTAATTAAGAATGTCCCAGGATGCCTACTATTTCTTATCTTATTATAAATACACTTGAAGACTTGTGGCTTTTGTAAACTCCTAATATAAATTATAACTCTGTGTAGAGATGCCTATATAAGCATTGTTGTATTATTAGACAATAGGATGTATTGAATAGGTATTTTGAAAAGTTATACCACATGTTTGATTATAAACAGGTATCAGATTGGATGCTGCAAGTTGGTTGAGTCTTGTACACCTTGTGTGGACTATATCTACAATAGTTGCTGTGAGATCAGCTTTTATCTTAAGTTAGTTTACATGGTAAGATTGTTACAAATTCTTCTATTTGAGGCGTGACATAACAATGTGGTGGAAGAAATTGTAGAATGTATGCCAATGAGCTTAATGTGAAATTAGAACATGGAATGAGATGAAGAGAGTTTTGAAGAGTAGATTTGTGCTAAAATATTATGAACAAAACACATTTTGACATCCTCAAGAACTTAAGCAGGGTAGCTAATCTATAGATGAATATGTTTGAGAGTTCCAATTGCTAATGATTCGTTGTAATGTTGATGAACCTAAAGCATAGATAATAGTAAGGTTCATATCTGAACTAAGATATGAGATTAGTAATATAATGGAAGTGCAAAGGCTTGGAAATCTAGATAAGACCATTTGGTAGCACAAAGGGTCGAAAGGTAGAGGCATAATCAGCTCGGTTGAGTATAAAACAACCGACCTGGCTTGCTGAGCAAAATTAGATATAATTGAGCTCAATACAGTTCTAAGGTGGAACGCTAGAGTCAGATGTTGAGTAGACTTAATGATGGCTAAGGTAAGACTAAGGTTGAGTAACCTGAGGTCCAAAAGGATCAAGGTCAAAGCTCTAGTAGGAAGAATAGAGAGATTATGTGTTTCGAATGCCTTAGTTTTAAACACATGGCTAGTTAGTGCTTGAACCTACGTATTATGACCATCAAGGGAGATTAGCCTTAGTTTGTAGTAGAGAATACTAGTGAAGGGAGGAAGAAGAAGTGGGACCCAATCAACTGCTATAAGAGTTTCAAGAAGATTTAGACGCCATGACCTAACTCGAAATGGGAGAATATTGTATGTAGATCTCTCAGTACCTTTACCTTTGATGAGAATGAACAGTGAGAGAACCTCTTCCATACAAACTGTTGAGTGAATGGCAAACTATGTGCTCTGATCATTGATGGAGGAAGTTATACCGATGTCATAGCACAAGGAGTAGTGAAGACTTTGAAGTTGTCGATCTATCCTCACCTTAAGCCCTACAAGATTCACTAGATGAATGATAAGGGTAGTCTACTTATTGCTAATCAAGTCAAAGTGTTGATCATTATTGGTGACAGATATAAGGATGAGGAGGTGTGTGACGTCTTACCCATGTGCACTTCACACATTCTACTTAGTTGACCTTAGTTGTCTGATCTAAAGATACTCCATGATGGTTACAGGAACACTTATATGTTTTAGAAGGATGAGAAGAAAGTTATACTAACCATAATGAACCCCAAAAAATTTCAGGAGTCATAGGAGAAGATTACTAGATCATTGTAGAGGAAGTCCTTAGTGATTTCCCAAGCTCAATTTTCCAAAGATGTTAAGATGGAGAAGTGTGTATTCTTATCGGTTAGGAGGCTACTAAAGTTAAAGTCAGTTGGAGCATTACCTATCGAGGTGTAAGCATTGCTACAAGATTATGCTAACTTGTTTCCTATCGAGTTGCTAAGAGGTTTGCCCCCTGTTAATGGCATAAAGCATTTCATTGACCTCTAACTTGGAGTTACTTTACCCAACTGACTTACCTATAGACCCAATCTTGAGTAGGTATCCAAGCTAAAGAAACAAGTTGATGAGTTAATTAAACATGGCTATATTCGGGAGAGCATGAGCTCCTGTGCCGTACTAGTTGTCCTAGTACCGAAGAAGGGTGGCTTATAGAGAATGTGTATTGATAGCTGAGTAATCAACAAGATCACTATCAAGTATTGATATTTGATCCCACGATTAGATGATATGCTTAATGAGTTGTATGGTAAGCGAATATTTTGAAGGTTGATCTAAAGAGTGGTTACCACCAAATCTGAATGAGACTTGGAGACGAGTGGAAAACTGTTCAAAATAAAGGATAATTTATTCGAGTAGATGGTGATGCCATTTGGTCTTACAAATGTATCTAGCACCCTTATGCAACTCATGAATCATATTTTGAGATAATTGATTGGTAAATGTGTTGTTGTTTACTTTGATGATATTCTAGTACAAAGTCCTAACCTCATTTCTCATGTTGCACTTGAGATCTATGTTTAATTTCCTCCTTCCCAAGTAATTATTCGACAATTTAAAGAAATGCATGTTCTATTAGAGTGAGGTGGTATTCTTTGGATATGTTGTCTTTAGAGGAGGAATTAAAGTTGATGATGAAAAGACCCAAGCTATTCTTGAATGGTTGACGCCGATCAATGTTCTAGAAGTCAGTAGTTTTTATGGTTTAGCTTCGTTTTATTGAAGATTCATACAAAACTTTAGATCCATGGCTACCCTACTGACCAAGTTGACTAAGAAGACTTTTGAATTCAAATGGTATGAGAAAGCTGAGAAGAGTTTTGAAGAGGTCAAGTCTAAGTTAACTTTTGCCCTAGTGTTATCACTACTTAACTTTGATAAGATTTTTGAGCTAAAATGTGATGCATTTGAAGTCAGCATTAAAGCTATCCTCATGCAGGAGTGCTAGCTAGTTGCATATTTTAGTGAGAAGCTTAGAGGTGCTATATTGAATTATACGGCATATGATAAGGAATTTTATGCACTTGTTCAAGCACTTCAAGACTAGCAACATTACCTATTGCTAAGAGAGTTTATTGTCTACATAGATCATGAATCTCTCAAGCATCTTTAAGGACAATAAAAACTTTCTTGATGCCATGCTAAGTAGGTTGAGTACCTACAAACCTTTAGTTATGTCATTATCATCAAATACAAGAAGGGAAGTACAAATACTGTGGTAGATACACTTTCTTATCAACATGTCCTTATCACCAGATTGCAAGCTAGGATACTTAGGTTTGGTACCATACTTAATTAATATGAACATGATCTATACTTTGGACCCTTAGTGGCTAAGTGTAACATTAGAGGAGTAGTAGATGGGTTTTATCTAAGCTAAGGATTCCTAATGAAGAGAAGGGAAGTCTATGTGTTGAGTGGTTTTACTAGGGAATTACTTGTTTGAGAAGCCCATGCTAGAGGCTTAGCTGGCTACTTTGGTGAGATGAGAACTATTGAGTTATTGAGAGAACACTTCTATTGGCTTGAGATGATGAAAGATATGCGCAAAATTCTTAAGCGATGTGAAGTGTGTAAGCGAGCTAAGGGGAAAAAAGATTCATATGGAGAATATACACTTTTGCCTATACTTGAGCAGTCATAGACTGTTTTAAGTATAGATTTTATGCTCGACCTACCTAGAATACCTTAGAAATATGACTTTATCATGGTGGTTGTTGATCGGTTTAGCAAAATAAGCCACTTCATCCCTTGCCACAAAACCAATTATGCTTTACTTGTTGCTAACCTCTCTTTGCAGAAGATTGTGCGGTTACATGGAGTTCCAAGGAGTATTGTATTTGATTGTAATTTGAAGTTCATGAGCTTCTTCTTGTAAATACTATGGAAGAAGCTTAACATTAAGCTTATGTTCAGTTCTTCTTACCATCCATAAATAGACAACCGGATAGAAGTTGTAAATTGAATCATAAGCAACCTCCTTTCGGCTACTGTTGGGAAGAATCTACATGATTGGGATCTTTGCTTGCCCATCATTAGGTTCGCTTACAATCGTTCCACTCATGGTTTGACAAGAAGGACACCTTTTGAGGTCATCATGTACTTAACCCAAACTTACTCTTAGACATGATTATCAGCATGACCTCTTAAGGAGAAAGTCAACCAGGCCTGCAGTGTGCTGAGGAGTTTC
The DNA here is from genome assembly GCA_024138015.1 of Lumnitzera littorea. Taxonomy (NCBI): domain Eukaryota; kingdom Viridiplantae; phylum Streptophyta; class Magnoliopsida; order Myrtales; family Combretaceae; genus Lumnitzera; species Lumnitzera littorea. The sequence continues at coordinate 76,567,084 of JAMXBB010000003.1, read as the reverse complement.
AGAAATTGTATCATAAGGTTGTAGAGAAATTAGCCAAGATAGTAGACCAATAGAGAGAATAGGAAAGCCAAACAAGGATGCGAGTTATTTACAACCCAAGAGAGCTTATTTAGATCTACCTCAATAAGGAGTGATTCTCAAGGAAGAGGACAAACAAGTTATCTCCTAGGTCAAATGTCCTTTTCAAGATCCTTCGACGTATTAATGACAATGCTTATGAGTTAGAACTACTCAAAGGATATAGAGTGTCTCCCACTTTTAACATCACTGATTTGATTCCCTTTGTGCTAGAAGGAGAAGAAAAAGAATACCTAGATTTGAGGGTAAATCTTCAACAACCTTGGGGAACTAATGGATTGTCGACCTCTAGACTCCTCACTCGTACTTGCCTTTGAGGCCTCCAATCCCTTATTAGAAGGATCCTCTCCTATTAACCTGTCAAAGATGAGCTTCAGTATATGGAAGAGCTATCGAAAAACTCCTTAAGGTCTTAGCTTGGACATACGTTACTCTACTCGGACACTTACCCAATTGCCGACCTACCATATGCTAAGGCCAACTTATCAAATGTTGAGTCCAAGGTCCATGTACATCGAGCTCTACTCTTCTAGCCCACCAAACTAAGACCTCATCTAATCACTACGACCACTCCAAGCATAATTTAACTTAGCTCAAGTATAGTGCCCCAAGATTCTAGAGTACGAACCCATTGATAGGTTATTACCTATCCTCTACTTTTCTAACACTTATATTATATTCCGTTTGTCCTTTGTCTTATTTACCCCTTTTCTAACATATTAGGAATCCCTTTCTTACATTGTCTCTTATGTAATTTTCCATTATTGTATTGTTACCCTAACGAACTTAATATAAATAGTCCTTTCCATTGTAGTCGCAATCATCTTAGTCTTTAGAAGTTAATGAATATTCTTGTTCTTACAAGATACCCTTCGATAACACTCTTTTCTCTCACTCTTATCTAATCTTGCTGAATAGCTCAAGATTAATGGTGAGTGGACTTTAGCATAAGCTTATGCATCATATCAGGCAAAGTACTAAGTCGTGTTGTGTTTGTTAGTACGTCATATTCCTTGAACAATTTCATGGAAGCTACTGTGTTTATCGACCTATCCATTCCCTTTTCTTCGATATCTTAAACGACTTGCTTAGTTACAGCTCCTTTGGTAAGCCCTAGTGATCAACTTAGCTCTTAAGCACATTACTACGTCTTAGCAAGGAAAGGCTTTTGAACAACTTCTCACCTTAAATTGATAAACTTTTCAGAGTACTTTAGAAGATTAATGACAATACATACAAGCTTAAGCTCCCTAAAGGGTATGTAGTTTCTTATGCATTCAACATTGCCAACCTAAGTCTATTTGTATTTGAGGAAGATACCCTAATAGAGAACTCTAAGGATTTGATCTTAAATCCTAAACAACTTGGAGGGAACGATAGGAACTAGCCTTTAAGCCCCTCCACTGGCTTTGGAGCTAAGGCTTGTCTAGCATGGTTTGTTAGATTTTTAACTAATGCCCAACTCTAAAAGAGGTTGACTTGTTATGCTAAGTTGATTTGGCCCTGTGCTTAAGCTATCACTAGTTCAGTCTTCTCTTTAAGTTAGAGTAAAGTCAAGTTGAGTTGTCTAAGGATCTTCAACCTATTTTGCTGACCTATTCCATAGATTTCTCTACCTTTTAAGCACAAATCTATCTTGAAGGTATTCTAGAGCTGTTCAAAAGAGGATCTCTTAAGTCGAGTAGAGAACTAGATACGACCGACATTATTTAAGTTAGTGAAAAACCATTGTGCGCAAAATCTCTTAGCCCCTCTAATGCATCTTTAAGGTCAAACATATGGAGAAATACCACAATGAAGAGAAAATAAAGAAAAGTTGGCAAAGTCTAAGCAATTACTAATTGGATATGATACACGAATTGATCTTACTTGGCTTATAATTTGCTGGATGTGACTCACCAATTCGAATTAAAGGGTTAGTTGCCACTACTTCTTGCTAGAGGGATTAGGTAAGAGTTAAAGGGTAGTGAGAACACTAGGGTTACTCAAAGAGGAACTTGAATAAATTTTGATAATGAAGTTGTTGTTTGTATACATTAAGTGGGGGTTTATATAACTATCCCACTAAGGTTACTTTATATATATGAAAAGATAAAAAGGGTATTTTACAAATAGGATACATAAAATATACTAAAAAGGATAAAAGGGACAAAGAATGTTCAATACAAAAAAGTAAATAATTCTTATGGAATGTTGTACCAAAAGATATGTATCGCATGGTGGTTGGTTGCTCTGAATTATAGTACAAATTGGATGAAATGAAGAAAAGCAGGTATTTGTAGTTAGGGGTTGACTTGATTTGGTTCGTTTAGTTATTTGCTAAAGAGTACTCAACTTAGGCAGGGGTTGGACATTGGTGGGTGGCTCAAGAGCTCGACTCAGATAGTCTTTGGAGGTTGTCTACTCAGATGTTGTGTCATGGCACAACTGTTTGAGATAGTATTCTTTAGGTAAGTTCTTGGAATCTTCTAGCTCGGCTACATATGATTGGTTTAGGGAGTTAATTCCTATCATTTGCTTAGGGATAGGAAAGATTTTCCCTCAAATCTGAAGTGGTCTTTGGTTCTTGTTCTCCTAGGGCACTTTGGGGTCTTCTTCTTTTAGTTGGTGAGGAATCAGGTCAGATACATTGAAAACGGTGGAAACACCATAGTCATCGGGCAACTTGGTCTGGTAGGCATTGTAGTTGATTTTTTTCAAAATCTTGAATGGACCATTAGCTCGTAAAGATAACTTATTATGTCTTAAGTATAGAAATTGCTCTTAGTTGAGGTGAATCCATATTAAGTCTCTTGGCTTAAAAGAAATACTTTGGCAACCTCGACTACCAATCTCTTGTTGTCTTTGATTAACTCTCTTCAACAGCTATAGGGGTGCTAATCAGATCAACGAGAATAGTGGGATTGAGGCCATAGATGACCTTGAATGGGGTCTTTCTAATGGTGTTGCGGATGGTTTGGTTGTATGCGAACTCTATAACTGCTAAACACTGTAGAAGGCTAAAATTGTTATATTAATTATTAGGCTAAGCTCAATATTTATTTGGGGCTTAACTCCCTAGGTTAAGTGGTAAGGCCTAAGGAGTTCAATCTATATTAGAATAATTTAGGGAAATTTGGCTTGGTAGGCTTGGAATAGGGAATGTTGGACTAGTCCATCCGCCTCCAACCTTTCCTTAGCAGGCTTATGCAACATGAGAAAGACTGTTGGCCATAGGCCCGTACAAACTCATTCTAGATAATTATGGAATGATTAAAGCTCCATCTCATTCGTTAATTGACAAGAAAATCTAATGGATGTCATTAAGCCTAAGAGCCTATAAATACTTAGCCATTCCACCTCATTTGAACAACTTCAAAGATTAGAGAAATGATGTTTCACTATAAAACCTCTGCTCTCAAGATTAAATAGTGTTTAGGCAAAAGAACGATGTTAGTTGCTCAATAACTGCAAGGTTAACATCCTAGGTTCCCTAATCTCCCTTGCTTATCACTTATGCAATTGAGACTTTGAGATTGCTTGTTCCTCTTCCTTACCATTCTCTCTCTAATTATCTCATCAACTGTCATCTCCACATCATCACTTTGAGGCTATATATAATGCGATACTTATGTAACTTGCATGTGATCACTCTACTTAAAACCACTCATCTACATTTTTTGTAACTCCATTGGGGATGGAGTGTGATATCAGAGTAATAGCATCTCGTAGGAAGAGAGTAGCTGTAATAAGTGAAGCTATCTCTTAAGAATAAAGTATTAATGTTGAACAAGTTGAGTAAGACCGACCTCTACTACCTTAAGCCACTATGGAGGTGATGTAAGCTATGCAAGAGGCAACAAAAGCCTTGGATCCTTTCATGGAGATGTTTGCTTCACTCATGATAGAGTTGCCTGCCTCTATTGTTGTGTAACTTAGAGTAACTCCACCGGACTCTATTATTGTTGTGCAAATAGGCACTACCTCCTCTACTCAACTAACTTACCCTCCCATTATTGAAGAAGATATACCCAAAGGAGGGCATAAGTGAACCCCCCTACAATAAGGGGCAGCTTGGACAAAATCTAGTCTTTGAAATAGAGAATGTAAGGTTCTAAATTAGTGACTCCTCATCCTTACGTGTGTTTGCTCCTCCATCTAATCCTACAATCCTAATTTTGGGTACACTTACCGCTTATACCAATGTTGATCCTGCTTTACTATTTGCATTTACAACTTCTACTCCAAGGACTTTCTTTATAACAAGAGAAGACTTAGATGCTTATATGAAGGAAATAAAAGCTAAGTCATCTATGAGAGTATCAAAGTTGAAGCTCTCGTATCATCAATGTTGTAGCAAGTCAACTCTTAAGTTTCAAAGCCTAAGCAACACCCCAGTACGTCAGCTTCTACGCTTTAAGCTAAGGAAATGCCTTAGCACGTTGGCTTCCATGCCTCAAGCCTAGGCAACACCCTAGCATCTCGGCTTGTAATGCCTCAAGCCTAAGCAACGTCTTGGCATCTTGACTTCCATGTCTTAAGCCTAAGTAGTGCCCTAGCATCTTAGCTTACAATGCTTTAAGCTTAAGCAATGCCCTAGCATCTTAGTTTCCACCCCTCAAGCCTAGGCAACACTTTGGTATATTGGCTTCCATGCCTCCAGACCAAGCAATGCCTTGACATCCACATCTTACATCACTATTGCTTTCAAGCGCGAGATGTCTTCAATTCAGTTCACTAAAAAGTGACTTCTGTAATTAAGCAACACTTAACCAAATAGAGTTGCTAACTGGTAAGAGCATGGACTCTTAGGTAGGCAATGAAAAGACAAGTTTGTATAATGTAAATTGGTAACAGCATTTCCTCCTAGGTGCATTACAAGTTATCATAGCTAAGTAAGACGATTCCAAGTAGTTAAGTAATGGGAAATACTCCCTTGACTAATGAAAGAGAATTATCGATCCTAAATAATGAATGCTATTATTACTACTTTAGCATGATTGAATACCTTCTCAAAAGGGATTACTTAAATATTATCGTTGCAAGTGAGAGCTTTTGCTTTAATGCGTAAGATGACTCTAGAAGCTCCTTAGATCATAATAATCTAAGTAGCCTAATGTTCATGACAACTCTCCAAGTGGCTTCTTAGATCACAAAGTCTAAGCAGCCTTAAATGCTACAAGCTTAATGGCTTATAAGAATGCTTATTATAATGACTTCCATTATTGCTGCTAAGTGAAGGCATTGCCTCCTAAGCAAATGATGATTTGCACTTACTCAATGACTTTTGCTGCCAAGAGTACTTCAAGTGGCATCATGAAATGAGACGACATAACAAGTTCATTAGAGCATAAAGCTCCCTTTGATGAAGGAACAATCACTCGAGTTGCTAGCTAGTCTCAATGAGACATGTTAGCAATTGGGGAAGGAGGGATATAAATAGGTATAGCATACTGCTAACCTCTATATACACTTGAGCAGGTAACATACCAGCATAAGTACTAATCTCATCCCTCTTTTCTTGATTGGGGATTCCTTATACTCCATTAACCTTAGATCATCATTGTCAACCATAAGAGGCATTCAGGCTACCTTCTTTATTAAATAGGAAAAGCAAGCTCCCTGGAGTGTACCCTAAAGGAACTTTGTTTGCACTTACTACACTTTCATCTCGCTCATTATAGGAACTGTAATTGAGTGGAAGTAGTAATGGCATGAATGATCTTAGGCTTTTTCAAGAGAGTCGTGTGCTTAGGCTTCACGGTAATATATTCTACCTACTAGCTGCATCTTGATGGAAGCAATTTGTTAAGAAAATAAAATTAAGTATGTCAGCATTCATGGAATGGAATAACTCTTCTTCAATAGTAAAACAAGTGTTTACTAGAAGCTCTTCGCAAATGAAGCTCTTGATATGTAAGGCTTATTAGGGCCTATCGCTAATGAGGCTTGTTATATGCAAGTCATGTTGCTTTCAGAGCTCATTATGCTCTGAGCCTACTTGCTTAAGGACTTCAGCGCTTGAGGCCTACCGAGTCTTCTTTAAAGTTGCTCCTAGGGTCCCCTAAAGTCTCAACATGGGAGGGGATCGCTGTATGCAAACCTTAGCCTACTCGAGGCCTACTAGAGCCTTCTACATTCAAAGCTTATTAAATGAGATGTTCATTGTGCATGAGGCTTGCTGGAGCTTACTACACTTGAGGCTTTCTTGCTTAAGGCTTCTCCGTATAAAGTTTAGTATGCTTAAATCTTGATGCACTTGAAGCTTGTTAGGACTTGCTATGCTTAAAGCTTCCTTACTAGAAGTCAATTCCCTGCCAAGGAACTACTCAACCTACTTTGCCTCTTGAATTGGATATTGTAATTCACTAGGAGCACTATTAATTATGATACTGTACTTATAAGAATAAGGAAAGAAATTACCAAGATAAGACATACATGGTATTCCTAAAAAAAACTTCTCTACAACGTATGCTACCTAGTCATCCCATTTGGAGGGTAGATCCTTTAGGAATATGAATTGGGTGTTAAAGAGAGGAAACTCTCTCCTCTCATTTTGGAAATGCTTCCTTGATTGTATCTCTAAGATCAATATGAGGCTCATGCTTAATAAACTAGAGATTGCCATTAGTGTAAGGTGTTGCGAAGGTTTTTCGGCTTTTGGTCTTCTCCTAGAATGTCTTCAAAGATGGTCTTGTCTAGCCACTTATCCTAAGGACTTGGGATAGGTGGCGGGCATGATCATTCTTTAAGTGAAATATCACTTTATCTCTAAGTGGAGAAATTTAACTCAGCAAATCGCAAAAGTTGCACCACTATTGCCAATATGAGCCAAATTCGCTATTAAGTGATAAGAGAACTTTGTGCAATTCAAAGAGCTATTGTTTCAATAGTAAAGTTGCTGTCTTCTATTTCCTATAATTAAAAGAAAACAAAAAAATCATGAGAAATTGAAGATAATGATCAGAGAAGCAAGGATTAACTATGAGTCACAAAATTCAAGCTAAAGCATTTTGGAATATTATCATCCCAATAATTCATAATGCTATCTTGATTATGTAGAAGGTAAGTTGAACAAAGTATGAATCTTATGGATTGGAAAAAAGGGCCACAAGGAACGAGTAATGATATTTGTTAAGGAAAAAACGAGCATTTGATAAGATACATGATATATTTGAGCTATTAATATTTATTTCATCACTTTTGGAGAAAACCAAAATTGAGATAAAAGCAAAGCAACCAAGGTTATCATAGAAACGGAGGAAACTTACATGCAAGCAAGAAATGGCTACGAAGAGTAGAAAAATACTACAATTGTGACAATCTCTATAAGCATTTGTATCCTCCATTGAGTTGATATGATTCTTCACAAAACAAACCAAGTAAGAATGTGATCAGTTTTAGAAGCTTTTTTAATGTAGTATGTGGTTGAAATTTCTTATTCACCATATTTTCAAGTTAGTTCATAATTTTATTATTCTAAGCATTGAGCATAGAGGATCCATATTAATAATGAAAGGCACACAATGGCAAGTGCATGACTGAAGTTATGTGATATATATAAGTATGTATATATATACATATGTACAGATAAAACATTAACAAACCAAAAGCTAAAAAAAAAAAAAAATCAAGAAGAGAAAAAGAGAGATAGAGGTTATGCCAAGATGGCCAAGGGAATATCTAAAAAGTATCATGACTACAGTCTCTTTGAATGTTGGTTTGGGGGAAGTCAATGTATAGATGAAGGTTTAGATTCAATGGTGCAGTAGGTTCTTGCAAAAATCAAGCCATGTCTAGGTGTTAGAAATTGCATTGAAATTGTGAAGCTATTTGATGGTGTCCTAAAGTTATGAAGCTACGAAGCTATTTAACTCTTTTGAAAAAAAAAAAAAGACTCGAACTTGGGCTTATTTTTAGAGTAAAGCATCTTGTTTCCTAAAAGATCAATGGAGATCACTATACATCTACTTATTAGTAGCAACTATTAGTGAATTCACCAAGTGAAAGGGCTCCTCATTCGAAAGCAACTAGTTTTGGATTTGTGAAGGATGAGAACACATTATCCAGTATGATCCCATAAAAATAAGATAAAATTACTACAACCTCATGTCATGACTTTAATTAGTTATGGAATGATCATAAGGAATACATGATTCTAAGGTTTAAATATGAAGATTTTCATCTTTCCAAATAATATCGAACATTGGCTTTATTGAAAGCAATTGCTGAAAGTATTTGAAGCCGAAAACATGAAATAAGTAGATTGTTTAGTCTTACCTGCTTTTCGTCAACGTTGACAGGACTTTGTTTGGTGAAGTTTCCCGTTATGATATTTGCTTGTGCTTGTTTATCAAAGTGATCATAGTGGCACTAAGAGAATTTGCAACAAAAGAAAAAAATAATAATAATTGATGATAAGGGTTAGAATTGCTCGGTACTTCCTTCGAAGGAGTATCATAACTCGAGTATTAATCTGTTTAAACTTGTGAGTCGAAGACTAGAGTTTGAACGATGCTTGTATGGAGTACCAAAAAAAAAAAAAAATATCGACTATTATATTTAAATAGTAGTTACAAGGATGTAACAAAAAGATATGAAGGTAATTTAATCTTGGAAGTTGATAGATTTGGAAGATATGTTTATATTTAGAATGAGATATGATATGTACCAAAATATTTTGCAAGGACATTATGAATGAAGTTTTAGTAAGAGGACATTTATAAAAGAGTTCAGAAGATTTATGTTGTGATATTTGTTTGAATTTTGAGATGAATAATTCAATAAACTTTAAAAGAAGAAGAAGATATATATATATATATATATATATATGTATATATGGGGATTTGAGATATATTTGGCAACTAAAGGATTTGAAAAAGATCAGGGGTTATTATCCTGAAAAGGATAGCAGATTAAGGAATCATGTATGGCCTCATTCTAAGTTTGGAATTTCATTATAATAGTTAAAAAAAAAAGAGAGAAAAAGAAGAAGAAGTGACATACTTGATTGCAATGATGGGCTCAATTAGGAAAAAGAAGCTGGCTTGAAGAAATAATAAGAAGGGGGTCTTAGTTTTTTTTATTCTATGTGAATTGGTAGGAGAAACCAATTTGATAAAGCGACTTGTGATTAGATGGTCTAATGCATCTCCATTTTGAGGGAATCTTGACACGACAAGTCAAGGTGTAAAGTATTATGAGTCAATCATTCCTAATTATTAATGTTGAATATATGTTTCTATTATTTCATTAAAGTGCTTCTAATGGGAATTTCCTTTTAAGGCTCTACTAGAAAATATTTATTTAATATATATTGCCTTAGGGATGATAACACTCTTATATGTCAAAAGTGACGTGTGTAATTAAATGATGCCACAAACCTGCATACTGAGACATATAATAAATGAAAATGCTGTACAGGCGCTAGATGAGGTTTCAACTATGTGAGTACGCTTGGCAACGGTATAACTAGTCGACAGTATGTATACGTCGAGTAGTGACCTAGCTATTCAAAGTAAGTAATTGATGTTCAAAATACTTAGACTTCATCTAAGAATTTTAGTTAAGGGACAAAATGTAGAGGGCTAAAATTATTATATTAATTATTAAGCTAAGTTCAATAGTTATTTAGGGTTTGACTCCTTAGGCTAGGTGGTAGGGCCTAAGGAATTCGGTTTATATTGGGGTGATTTAAGAGGATTTGGCTTGGTGGGCTCAGAATAGGGATTGTTAGATCGGTCTGTCTACTTCTAACCTTTTCTAAGTAGGCTCATGCACCATAAGAAAGGCTATTGGCCTTGGGTTCTTATAAACTCATTCTAGATAATTATGGAATGAGTAAAACTCTATCTCATTCGTCAATTGACAAGACGATCTAATGGATATCATCAAGCCTAAGAGCTTATAAATACTTAGCCACTCTTCCTCATTTAAACAACTCTAGAGATTAGAGAAATGGTGCTCTACTATACAACCTCTACTCTCTAAGATTAAATAGCATTCAAGCAAAAGAACAATCTCAATTGCTTAAGAACTGCAAGGTTGACATCCTGAGTTCCCTAGGCTCCTTTGCTTATCACTTTTGTATTTAAGACTTTGAGATTGCTCATTCCTTTTCCCTGCTATTCTCTCTATAATCATCCCATTAAGTATCATCTCTACATCACTACTTCAAGGTCATGTGTAACGCAATACTCGCATGACTCGCATGTAATCGCTCCACTTAGAACCCTTCATCCATAGACACATATCCCAATCTTTCAAGTTCTTTCCTACAAGAGCTTTGGGTCAATTGCCTAGTATCCTATTTACCACTTCAGTTTAGCCATTAGTCTAAGTTTAGCTACCGAAGTTGAACACAAGTTTTGTTCCAAGTCTTCTAAAAAATAGCTCAAAAATTTTGTGTCTTGATCTTAAATAATAGTTTTCAACCTTTTGCATAGTTAGACTATTTCTTTCAAAAGTAGATTAATAATGTATAAAGCATCATTAGTTAGATGGCATGTGATGAAGTGTGTTATTTTGCCAAAGCAGTCAAGTATTACAAAGGTAGAATCTTTTCTCTTAGATGTCTGGGGCAACCTTAGGATAAAGTCTATGCTGAGGTAAGCCCAAGGTAGGGTTGGCATTGATAGGGGTATATACTCTCTATGGGGTTCTCTCTTCCTCTTAGCTTTCTTGTACACCTTACAACTTTCAACTACCTTATGAACATTCTTGTCTAAACCAAGCTAGTAAAAGTTTTCCTTTAATAGATTGACTGTTTTGGTCTCTCCAAAATTACCAAATAATTCACCACTAGGACCCTCCCTTAGCAATAGCTCTTGCATGAACAGTTTGGTTTATATAGCCTTCGGTCATTGAATAGATAGCAATCCCTAAGATAACATCCTCCAATAGCAACTCCTTCTCAACACTGCTCAAGAATGGGACTAAAATGAGGGTGGCTGCTCGATGATAAGTGAAAATCTTAGTAACTTTATTTGTAAAGTGATCAGTAAGGTTTGTTGACGTGATAGAGTATCGGTGACCACATTGGCGTTTCCTTTCTTGTGTTAGATTACATAGGAGAAACCCTCTATAAACTTTAGCCATTTGGCTTGCCTCTTTGAAAGTTTATTTTAGCTTCCAAGATGCTTCAATGACTTATAGTTAGTGTAAATAAAAAACTCTTGTAGTAGTAAGTAGCGTTACTAGACAGTAAGAACTAAAAAAAGAGAGCATGAATCTTTTTAGTATACAGAATAATTTAAGGTAGCACCACTAAGCTTCTCATTATGGTAGGTAATGGGTTGTCATTCTTACATCAGGACGGTGCTAATTCCAATGCTGGATGCATCACATTCCAATTTAAAGGACTTGTCAAAACCTGCTAATGGTAGGATAGGGATGGAAGTAAGCTTCTCATTGATCTCCTTGAAGCTATGTTTAGCTCGGTTGTTCCATTTGAACCCATCACTCTTCTTTGTCATCTTTGTTAAGGGGGCAGCTATGGTACTGAAGTTTTTGATCAAGGCTATGAAAACTTTGAACTTTAGTGACATTCTTCGACATTAACCATTGCAAAACAACTGGAATCTTTTCCTCATCTACACAGATTCCTTTCCTTAACACTACAAACCTAAGAAAAATCACTTCATCTTGGCAAAATGTACACTTCTTCATATTCTCATATAACTTTTCACCTCATAGATGATCAAAAATTGCTCGGAGATGTTGAACATCATTGCTTAGGTTGACATTTTACACCAATATGTTATCGAAGTACATCACCACACATCTTCTGATCAAAGGGCGCATCATATTGTTCATTAATTGCATGAATGTGCTTAATGCATTGGTAAGTCTGAACGGCATAACCAACCATTCGTAGAGACCATGTCTAGTCTTAAAGGTAGTCTTCCACTCATCACTTATTCTTATGTAAATTTAGTGGTAATCACTTTAGAGATTAATCTTTGAAAATATTTTAGTGCCATGAATGTCATCAAACTTGTCATCAAGCTTTGGTATTAGGTTTCTATACTTGACAGTGATATGATTGATTACTCAACTATCAATGTATATGCGCCATGAACTATCTTTCTTTAGGACGAGTAAAGCTGGTACAGTACAAGGGCTCTATGCTTCCCTTCACATATCCTCGTTCTATTAGCTCATCCACCTATCATTTCAACTCAGCAATTTGCTTAGGGTTCATTCTATATGCAAGTTGGTTCGGCAGGGCTGTGCCTGGCCACAAATCAATATAATGCTCTATGATTCAAACCAAGGGTAATCCTTTAGGTAGTTCCTTAGGGAATTGGTTGGAAAACTCATTAATCAGCCTTTGAATTCACCTGGGACATATTTTAGATCTATCTTTAGCAATCTTCTAATCAACAGAAACATAGGTTTATTAAACTTCTCAATAGCTAAAAGTTCTCTTCGGCTCATCACTAGAGCCTTTTTAGTCGTTTAGGTGAGCTGATTATGGGTCTCATTTACTTAGGTTGGGGTCATGGGTTGCAATACGATCTTCTTTCTATCCTTAACAAAGGCATAGGTGTTCTTATACCTATTGTAAGTTATACATCGATCAAACAACTAAGGTTATCTAAGCAATAGATATGAAGCTCCTATAGGGTCGACATCATACACTTTTTTGTCCCTATATACATTCCCAACACTGAACGACATAGTTACCTATTTAGTCACATGCAATGTAGTCTTATCATGAAGCCAATGTAGCTTATAAGGTTGAGGATCCTTAGAAGTTAGCAGATGTAACCTCTGCAAGAAGGATTGTATAACTATGTTAGTACAACTTCCTCCGTTTACTATGATGGTGCACAATTGTCCTTTGATGGTACATTTCATATGTAATAGATTCTTTCTTTGGTCTTCTTTGGAGTTTGGCAGGGAACTTAGTACTTGTCTCAGTACTAAGGTTATCACCTCTCCTTAGTTAGCATAGACACAAGTCTCCTCTTTTTCCTTGACTTCATCTTTTGCAACATCCTTTTCCTCCTTGGGCTCGCTCTCATCAGTGCTATCCACTACATCTCCTTGGAGCATAATGACATGTCGGTTTGGACACTCAGCAACCATGTGTTTGAAGTCTAAGCATTTAAAGCACTTCACCTCCCAATCTTCTATCTTGAGGTCTGCCCTCCTTCATATGTCTTTGAGATTGGTTTACCTCAATTAGACTCAATTGGTTTGCTCGGTTATCATCAGGTTGGTCATTCCTCTCTTCAGCTTGGTATGGCCTCCTTAGCTTGGCTTGAATAAGTCGACATGGAATAGGGTCTTAGGAGAATGTTGGCCCAAGTTGACTCGGAGCATCTTTTCTTTGTTTTACAACTCTTTATGCTATCTTAACTGCCTCTTCTAATGTATAAAACCTCTATACTTTCACAATGTTGTAAATCTCATATTTGAGCCCAAAAATAAGCCTCGAGACTATACGGGCTTTTGGTTTTTTCACATCGGCTTAGATCATAAGCATTTAGAACTCTCTAACATAATTATCAATAGATCAGCCTCCTTAGCAAAGTTCTTGCAACTTTACAAATGTATCCTGCAAGTAAGCTTGAAGCACAAATCTACCCCTCAACAACCTCTTCATCTCATCCTAAGTTTTCATACCTCATCTTTCATCCCTTATTTTGGCTGCATTTAGATTTTTTCACCACATAGTGGCATACCTAGTAAACTCCAATATAGTAAGTTGGACCTTGACAGCATCTATATATCTATAATAATTAAATAGATTCTTAACCTTCTCTTCTTACTCTAAGTATTCATCTGCATCTTCACTTCTACTAAAGGGTGGAATTTAGACCTTAACTTTGTTAAGTCCTCGAGGATCTTGACATCCTTGCTCTCATGCTTGATAGTTCTTAGTCTCTTCTTCTTCCCCTTTGTTAGTTTCCACATCTACTTCATCATCCTCTTCTATCTCTTCTAACTTTAGCCTTATTCTAGTAGCTTGATTTGCGACTCCTCTAGCTCACTAGGGTCGAATTGGTAGCCTCTCTTTAGAACATTTTCAGGTGGTTCATGTTGTGGCAATACCCTAAGGTTGTTGCTTATTAACTTACATTACGGTAACTAGACTCTCAACAAGATTAGTGAGTCTGTCAAGTTTATCAACAACTAACTCAGGAGTATTACTACCATTTTGACCATGACTAGGTTGAGCACCACTACTTTAATCTCTAATAACACCTTTAACACTTGATTCCAATATGGTATAATACTTTTCAAATAGATTAACAACACAATACATAGGAAAATAATGTTACCTCACTACCTGAGACTTTGACTAACACATTAACAACTTTAACACCCAATAATCACTTGAATAGGATAGAAATAAGCTTTACTTTGTTTTTGTAGTGAAAAATAGAGTAAGAGTAGAGTAGCAAAGAACTACACTTACCAACACACAAACATACTATCATAGTTATGGAAGAAATACAGTAGCTACTAATAGGAAGCGAACCAAAACTTTACTACAACTTTATATGCTCCCTCTCAGAATTATGCTTTGATACCAATGAAGCTGATGCGTCTTTAGGGTCGGATACATGGAGAAACACCACAACGAAGAGAAAACAAAAGGAAATAAAGAAAAGCTAGCAAATTCCAGGTAACTACCAACTAAAGATGACATATTAATCGATCCTACTCGGCTTACAATTCACTGGATATGACTCATTGATCTAAACTAAAGGGTCACTCACCACTATTCCTTACTGAAGAAAACATATAAGAGTTAAAGGGTAATGAGAACACTAAGGTTTCTCAAAGGGGAAATTGTATAAATTCTGATAATGAAGTTGTTATCTATGTACAGTAAGTGGGGATATATATACTCATCCCACTAGGATTACTTTACATGTATGAAAAGATAAAAAAGGTATTCTATAAATCGAATTCATAAAACGTGCTAAAAAAGGTAAAAGAGATAAAGAATATCCTGTACCGAAAAGTAAAGAATCCTTTTAGATTGTCATGTTAGAAGATACATATCGCACGGTGGCTGGTCATTTTGAATTATAGTACAAATTGGATGAAATGAAGAAAAGAGAGAGTTTCTAATTAGGGGCTAACTTGATCTGGATTAGGTTGGAGCTTGGTTAGTCATTTGCTAGAGAGTACTTAACTTAGGCTGAGGTCGAACGTTAGTGGGTAGCTTAGGAGCTTGGCTTAGATAGACTTTGGAGGCAATCTGCTTTGATGTTGTATCATGGCACAATTGTTTGATAGCATACATGACAACTTGGTAGTCAGGTCAGCAGTAGTGGGAAACATAGAGGTCGAGGTAGGAATTTTCAACTTAGATTAGACCTTAAGATAGTATTCTCTGGGTAAGTCCTTACAGTCCTCTAGCTTGGCTATGTGTGAAATGTCTCATATGTTTGTGATCTTACATGGATTGTGGGAAAAGATATTTATTGGTTTATTAGGCTGATGTAATGAAAGCCATGTCAATACTAATTAGAAACTTTTATGTCAAGTGGTTGAAAAAAATCTATTAACGTTTATTAGCTTGATTATTCACTACTTTTACTTTAGGGCGTTGCAAATCGTATTAGAGTCAACCCTTTACTAGTAGCTAAACAATTCGAGGATTGTCTTGACTTGATTTAGAGAAGAGGTTTGAGGAGGATGGAGAGTATCTTTAGGATTGTGACTCCTAGCATGCCTCTAGGATGACCTATAAGTTAAGGGTGGTAGGAACAGACTACATTGTATATCGAAAAAGGAGAAGAACTAAGCCCAATTGCAAGGTCTCGTAATGAGGAAGTCGTGTGTTTAATGGGAGAAGATTGTGATAACCCATGTGTTTGCGATCTCACATGAATTGTAGGAGAGGTGGTGTATTGGTTTATAACGTTAATATAGTGAATACTATGTCAACATTAATTGAAAAGTTTTAGGTCAAGTGATTGAAAAAAATGAATTAATGTTTATTGGCTTAGTTATTCACTACTTTTAACATAAGCATTACAAAACTATTGATTTCATTCATGCTTCCTTACCTACCTAGGATAATAAGGAGTTTTTTCACCTTTGAAGCTTATTGAAGGTTCTTTCCTTAACCATAGCTAATATAAAGTATTTTAATCTTCTCCAAAGTAAAGGAATACCAAGATATTTACCTAATGATTAGATGGTAGAATATCTATAATCTGGCATAAAGAGTGGTGAATTTTCATATCCACTTGCTATTAGGAATGGTGCTTAAACTTTGAAAATTAGTAGTATTGCTTGATGTATTACAATACTAACAAAAGGTTGTCATTACGAAAATTTTCACATTTCTCGAAACAAAAAGACAAATAATCATCTACAAAGAGAAGATGTGTTAGCTTTGTATTCTTTTGTTTAGTCTTAGGGCCTTGTAAAGCTCCTTCTCTACATGTTTTTAGAATTGAATGAAAAAGAACATAAGTAATCAAAAGGAAAGGGTAAGGGGAAAAAGGACCCCTTGCTAATTCATCTTGATGTCTTGAAACTTCATATTCTTTTTCCATTTATTATAAAAGTAGAAGAAACATATTTCATTCAAGTTTGGTAATTATGAAAATTATAAATTTTCATCTCAATTTTATACTATATTTATGTGTATATTTTTATAGGAGAAATGAGTGGATTTAGAAAATATACATAAGATTTATTTGAAGTACAAGAAGTGCATGAAAAAGGGATCAATTATTGAACAAATTGAAGCTCAACAAAGAAAAGCTTAGGCCTGCAATTTCCACGCCTAAAATTCCATGCAAGGACTTCGTCTACATTTTCATTCCACGTTGAAGTCCAAGAATTATTCCAAGGAAGCCCATGTGTTGAGCATAATTTCCATCCATTAAAGAAATTGCTGGAGCCCGCTTCTCCATGGTTCTAGGCTTCCACGTCAAATGAAGCCCAAGTCTTCAACACCATCATGGAACCCCATACACGTTGACATGCAGCCCAACATCTCAACTTGCAATTGAAATTAGCCCGATTCCATGATTTCATCCAACGTAAAGCTCCATGCAAGGATAGACGTTCACATTCATTCTCCAATTGGAATCCACCAAAGCCATTTGTCACGGTCCAAAGGAATTAAAAGCCACCGTCCATCATGTTGTGTCCTGTCCAATTGCCAGCAAATATTCAAGTTAACGGAGATAAGATAGCTGATAGATACTTTTCTTTGTGTTTTCCTTGTTTTCTTGTGTAGTTAAATTTCTTCCAGTGAAAAAATAACTATTAAGTTTTACTTCTTCAAGAATGGTGAAATCTAACTAATATTTACTTTTGTTTTCTTTGTCATGAACATTTATATATCTTTTGGAAATTTTTTTAATATATTACCGTTTATAACATTAAATCTGTAATTGTTTAATCATTTTAATTCTTGTGGTAAAATAACACAGTTGATTATAAGGAAATAATCCACTTATATTATCAAGATATACAATCAGAGTCTAAATAGTCGCTCTTGTGATTTCTTGATTAGAATTGGTGATCTCTCGAACTTTAAATACTATTGATGAATTAAACATTAAGAACTTGTTTAGGATTGTTCAGTCAATAAGAGAAGTAATCAAGGAGCTTCTTTTGATTATGGAAAGAGTAAGGAGAGATAGGTTAATAGAGGTTATAATTAGCCATAACCAATTTATTGGAGGTAATGCAAATTATCTTTACATTAATAATCAACTCTATTAACTAGAATTGTAATTAGACGTTTGGTCAAATATTGGTCATTATTGATTTCTCTTTTGAATTGTGTTACTTTTTATTGATTAGATTATTCTTAAATTTGAATTACTTTATTTTAATCTTAACAAAACCCTCATCTTTTCTTTGTTTTAATCTGTTTACTCTTAAAAGAAATAAATTTTACCAATCTCTATAGATATAACACTACTCATCATTATAAATAATACAAAATTTATATTTTAAACTAGAAAATTGTTTTGGTTTCAATCCATGAAATCTAGATGTCAGTGAAACCCAATTTTATAATTGTTTTTAACAAAAACAATCAATTAACTCTATCGTATATTTTAGTCATATCGATCTTGATTGCACTAAGAAACACTTTTCTTCTTTTCTTAATTTTTAGATGATAAGAAGATTACAGGGGTAATCACTATATTATTCTGGATCAATATATTTGAGATGAATGCATTTCATCAGAAGTTTCAGCTTACTCTCCAGCACTTGTGCAACTATTTTAAAAGAGAAATTACTAAGACTTAATAGGTCTAGGTTGATTTTGCTCGACAAGATTTTTAACTTTTGGCACTGAAGCAAAATAATTGTTGCTAAACTGTGCATGAAAAATTAACGTAGGAAAAATAAAAAAAAAAGAATCATTCTTCACTTATTTATAAAATCTACAAAATGTAAGTAAAATATTTGGAATATTTGGTTTCATGCCATTTACTCACATTCTAATGGCTTGAGTTAGTTCATAGTGTTGCAATCTTTAAAAATATAAACTGATTTGGTTCAATTTGCAATGTTTTCGAAACTACGAAAGCCTTTGGAGCTAATTTATGATTTGGTTTAGTTTGGTTTGCTTTGGTCAGCAATTTATTTAAATTTTTTTTGTTTTTATTTTTCCCCTTCTCCAACCCTAATATTCACCATGACTTGAAATTACACTCTTAATTAACACAAGAAGGTTTCGTGTGTCATTGAACTGTTCCAAAAACCACATGAAAACTGATGCTTGATGATAATTTTGTACTTTTTGAATAAATTGTTTCGAACTTAGTAGATAAATGACTATTAGGTTACAATTTCACGTCGAATTGAATTGGCAAATTTGGGCAACACAATCGTGAAAATGCTGTGAGCTAGCTTGTTGGCAGCACAACGTGGGGTTAGGCTGGCTTGCACCGGCAAACTATCATGTGGCTCGAAACGGCACGAGTCCATGCACATCAAACTGGGCATGGGCTGACCCGACATGACACGGCTCAGTACTCACCGTTACTGTTACATAGTTCTATCCCAACCTTATCATCCCTACATAAACAGACAAAATGACGTGTCTGATGTTTTGATCATGCCCAACCTCTTCGACTTCAGAAGAATAAAAGATGAAGACATTTGAAGGCGTTGGGCACTGTTCGGGTGGTGCAACATTTTTTCAACCGAATGGTAGCAAGATGTTGGGCACTGTTCAGGTGGTACAACATTTTTTCAACCGAATAGTATCATTTGCACTATTTTGTTTGAAAGTGCTCCTTATTAGTGACATCACAAGGCAATATGACAACACTTGTTTTAATGGATGATGTATTGAATCACCCCTAGGTATTGTATCAATCAATTATATTCTGGCAGGTGCTGTATGGATATATCCGAATTTCTTGTTCCCGATTTTATCATTCTTTTTTCGAGAGCATATATGTACTATGGAGAAGTGGAGACGTACATACGAAGCTCTAGATATTTTGATTCTTGATCGAGACATGACGGAGTATTGTTATCTCCGGCAAATGAAAAACGATATAAAAAGCATTTAATTATTTCATAAACTATATGATATAATGTTTTCGGAAAGAAAAAAGGTATATTATATACCCAATGGATAGGTATTAATTATATTATGAGATCCTTGCAATTTCACCTCTAAACTATGCATCAATCAGCGGAAAATGCACGTTCAAAACTCCTTATAAATGTGGTTTTATCTTCTCAAGATTTCTATAAATATGCATTTATCTTCCCAAACCATTACCAAAAATTCTCTCCATTGAAACAATGATAGCAATCGAAAAAAATATGAATATAAATTCTTTTTATTTATTTTCCTTCATTTATCTTTTTAAGATGTTATCACATCTAATCAATTATTGAGATTATAAATAATATGATCACATCAAATAATATTTCAAAAAATTAAATAATCACAACAGTTGATTTGTAAATCACAAACTAGAGATAGGAATTATGGGGCTCATTAATGTCTTATTACTCCTGAAATTTAGAATCTTATAGAGGTCTTGATTTGGGAAAAAAATTATGCAATAAAGAGCTTTTAAATTATGTAGCGGTCGTTAAAATTAGTGTATAAAAGGATCAGCTGTTACGTGAAAATCAAAGCTATATTGCTAATGGAAAGATGTGGTCAGAAATAACCCTAGAGATTGTGGCAGGTTAATAGTGGTCAAATAAACTGAAAAGTATGATCTATAATGAAAATGATTATATGATTCTTTCTATTGTAAATGGAGGTCATTTTCATCGATTTTGAGTCACTCTTAATAGAGATACCAATATTTCCCACGACTTGCTGCTATTATCTTTTACCGCATTTTACCCTCTTAGTTCACGAAAACACATACTGATATTCGCTGCATCCATTATTACACTTAAGTGATGCTTCGTGAATCATGTGAAAATATGTTTTCCTTACTATTGATTTCAGTTCAGCTTTCCATGGTAATCTGAGGTTTACATTTGCCTTAATATAAGTGCACGAGAGATGCAAAAAGGAGTTGTTACATTAGCTCTTGAACATACAAAACATTGAATATTTATTACGTTTCCCAATTTATCAAACCTAATAAGTTTTATTTTAAGCGATATAAAAAAATGATGAAGAGCTTATGCTACTAACAGTTCGATATCGGAATCAATTTAAGTGTATGTACAAGTCAAGTAAATTTGACCCACAAATTCCAATTTTAACCTTTTTACTAGTTTAATCCACATTTTGTTACTTTATATTAGTTAATTTAAGTAAACACTGACTTTTCTAATAGGATGAATTACGTTCTATTCCCTACTTCTTTATAATTATTGTAATAGTATTCCAAAAAAAAAAGAAAAAAAAAAAGGACCCTAAAGAATTCTACTAATAACTTTACTTGTATGTGTGTTTTTCTCAAAGCTTGCAATACAATACTCATTAGGACCACAAGACAAATAGGTAGGCTGATTGTTCAATTCCATGGTGGATTGTATAAAATTGTCAATATTGGAGAATAATGTGTCTCCTTGTAATATAGGACAAACGATCTTTCAAGAGTGCTTAGAAACAGACAAGGAGGTTAATATTGGGAATTAAAGGTATGTGGAGAATCGAAGTTGAAATATCTTGTTAATATTAGTGGTTTACCTGCAGATCGTCCACTTTGCAAAAGACATCTTTTTTCATTAGTCATTGAAGGATTAAAATAATAATACTGTTATGACGAGACGACCCTTCCAGAGAGACTTGCTGAACTCAATGCACTCATTGTGTTGGAAATCATTAAAGATTTTAAAAAGAGGCACAATGAAAGTGCTTAGAGATAAGAGCTTGCTCTATTGAAACGCAAATGATTATAATTATAAACCCAGTTTGAAGGGAGCAAACGAGCGTCTCTGTTTCTTTTTAAGAATTACAGCGAGGGTTTGTGGGTTGTAGAAGGGGACGATTTTAAAGTTCCATGAGTCGAAGTTCAGTCGGTTTTTTCCCTTTTAAATGATTTTTCTTAATAAAATTATGTAATTTTATTAATTACAATCATTTATGGACTTTTATACGGTTTTTATTGTACTTAGTGTTGTCCTAAGATTCTTGCTGATAGTTTTTTGGATGCTACACGTAATAGACCTACAAAACAATATATTATAAGGGAATGTCAGAGGTTATTCGACGTGATTACTCTTATGCTTAAGTTAGCAGTGGGTTTGGAAATATAGAATACTAAAGCTAATGTGTAAGCATGGTATGCAAATGTAGAGAGAGTTACCATTGGATAATGGCTTGGTATTTATAGTGAAGTCAAGTTAACAATTGGAGATTAGTTGACGGAAGAGATTTTCTTCTGCAAGTGTAAGAGAGTGGAGTTGTCATGTCTAACGTATCCCTAATATTTGAGATGTAATTGTTTTATCCTTATCTTGTAGCTTATGGTTATTGCAGTGCTTAATGGGCTTGGGTAGTTTAGGCCCTAGGGTCGAAGCCTACGGGGGAGAACCTAAGGACACTAAACTTGGTAGATCTGATAGAGCTCGAGGGGTCCATTCTCAATGTATCTTGTCAACACTTAGCCTCACACAATCTTATTGTTGAAGAGAAGGGATACATGGGTTGCCCAAGCAAGGAGAACAAATACATGGCTACTTAAGCGTGACCGATCTAACTCAAAGGAATCTGACCTAGCGCTATAAGGCTAACGTTGTGGCTGTAGAGATTAAGATTGGAAGGTAGCCGAGGTGGAGGTGTCTAAGGTAGTAAGTAGATACCTAGGCCAAGAATATCCGAAGCGAGAAGAATAGGAGTGGTTATAAGTCTCGAGGTGAAGTGTTGGAGCCTCAAGCGAAGCTTAGGTTTAGGCATTAAGGTAGGACACCCTTGCAACTCGCTGGGCAGGCACTTCAAGACTACATACCAATCTGTTTGAATAGTGCTCAACAAGGACCGAACAGACACAACTATATCATATCATTGTCATGCTGACTAAGTGGAAGTCGAACGGGCCTTAAAGAAGCTTCTTGTCAAAGGAACTTTTTTGAAAATGCGACTTTTGCCCGCTAGTATTCCATACATTAAATGCGATATGATAGGTGTTGTGCTACAGTAGACTAGCATACTGCTACATGCCTTCTACCTTTTAAAGGTAATTGTCTGATTGAGATACTCTACATGTGTTTGCTATGTAGCATTTCAAGGGATTTGTACTCATACAGATCCTTATATATTCACTTGTGTCGCTTCCCTAGCAGTTTGCTTATAAATAGGAGTATCATGGAGAAAGAGTGTTTTTCTAAAATCTTCTTGCTCAGTCATTGCAATTTCTATGCTTGCATTTGAACTGTCAAACTTTTTTCAAAATTTCAAGTCTTTCTTCCTTCATCGAGAATTGCAATCATGTCAAATAACAAAGGTAAGGCTAGCTTCTCTTCGCCGCTACTTACTTCTAGTGTCGACTTTATAAGGAGTGAACCCTTTTAGGTGTAGGAGGGCAAAGTCTTATTACTAACATAACTTGACCAACCAACTAAGATGGCGATGGAAGCGTTAGACAAGGCCAGAGTTATCAACATCATCCCTAAGGACGTATATGTAGACATTCCCTTACCCCCCCATAAAAGATTTGTTCGACACTCCTAATATGAACAAGGGGCCTGACAGCCATGTAAGTAAAAGTAGGTAATCTGCCCTCAACTGGATCATTAGCAACTTTCTTGTGAGGACAATTCCTAGGTGACATATTAGGTTGCTGAGTAGGAAAGAATGGGTGACCCTACTATCAAGGAGGTGCTTCGCAATCTTTGAGAACTACCTAGAGTTTGGACAATGCCTCCCTCCAAGATATTTTAAGGACTTCTTTAACTACCACCGTTGTTGTTTGTCGCAAGTCCTTTCTAATGGGTGGGGGGCACTAAAGATTTACCAGGTGCCCTACGAATACCTAGTAATAAGGGTTACTCCTGAGCTCCTCTATCACTTCTACATGTGGAAGAACATTAGGGGGGTGACCTTACCTCTAATTATGCATGGGGAAGAAACTGTTCTACAACCTTGAAGATTCGGTCAAAGGCTAGCAAGACGAATACATGGTGATTGAGCTACCCAAAGAGACGAATTTCTGCATTCGGTGGATTGGGATGGTTTATATTGGTGGTGAGAAGAGGCTTGGTCCCAACGACACTAAGATCGTCCAAGAGATCTTGGCCTTTATGGTGTTGAGAGATGGCTAGGAGATCAATGTTCCGAAGATCGTGAAGAGGTATTTTCAGTGCTCAATCTCTGAGCTTTTCCCTAGCATGAAGAAGGTTGTAGTAGAGAAGTGGGTTGAAGGTATAGGTTCATTCCTACATACCTGTCTATTGTGCTAGTGTCGGTGCGCTTCATCCAACGCCTATAGGATGGGAGGACCTCCTTAATCGTATTGTTTACAGCGGTGTTCTACGAATGGTAGTGGTAGTTTCTTTTGGTTTGTTCTTGTTTTCCTTTTCTAATTTTAGATCGGGTTTCTTCTAAGCAAAAATTTGGCCCTAAGGATATCTCGTCCATCTATGGATGATCTAATGAGTAGGTGCCAAGCACGAACTAAGACAAACTTGTCAAAGGTAAAGGCAATGAAGTTGAAGTTAGGGCTTGGTGAAACTGATAGGGTGCGGTGAAGGTTTGTACCTCAAGGGATTCCCATCTGCATTTAGGACGAGCCTGTAGACATGGAGCCTTTAGGAATGGCTTTCCTCGCTCCTGCCTCTATCCATTTGTCTAGACCAATCATTGTAGGCAATAAGGGCATGGAAGAGGGGCTTGATGTGTAAGTACTTTCCCTTCTAAAAGCGGTAGAAAGAGAGACTGATGAAGGGGCTGCCCCTCCTCTAGCTACAAGCTAGATGCGTAAAGCTCCTAAGACGACTGGGGAGCTAGGTCCTAGGGTTAAGCAACAAAGGCCCCTAGCGAAGGATGCTTTGGCCAAAGGGAAGTGGAATGAGTGGCCTTTGGCGCATCCCTACCAAAGCATCGATGACATGGGGGATGGGTTTTTAGATGCCTTTAATGATTTCAAGCAGAAGGGGACAAGGGCGGACTCATTTTAGCAAGCTGCGTTCACTTCTCGAGACAAAGCATTGAAGAAAGGTACCCTCGAGTCGAAAATGAAGAGAGCTTAAGGGAAAATCCTTAAGTCGAAGTGGGAGGTCTGTGCCGGCAACTTGATACTGCGGCACTGGATGCTTAACTATCAGGCGTTGATGGGGTCTTACACCCCTAGTTATTAGGCTGTCCTAAAGAAGATCACCTAAGAGGGTAACAATGACCTTGTATAGACTGTGGGCCACTTAAGTACACTAATGCGGTAGGTAAGTTTTCACTGCTCTTGTGTTGTTGTACTCTCTATCATTTGTATTAATTGTAGGTTTCATTTTCATCTTGCAGTACCATGGCTAGGTGTTGCTTAAATTGAACAAGTTTAATGCTGACCACAAAGAGGTAACAGGCTTATGGGAGGAGTTGCATTGGTAGAAGCAATGCCTGCTAAAGGTGGAGACTTTTAGAAAGAGGTACTTGAGAAAATTCACCAAGGCCAACATGTACCTATGCCACTCCATTATGTAAGTGGCAGGGCTTTAGGCAAATCTTAAGGATACGAAGGCAAAGTTGAGAAGGTGGCCTAGAAGGTCAACGAACTAAAGACTTGGCTAGAGAACGAGCAAAAGACAAAGGCTTATCTCTCTTAGAGGCTGGTTAAGGAAGGTAAAGCTAGTGCTTGACTTGAAAGAGAGAATGCTAAGCTGAAGGCATTCGTGGCTAGGTTGCAAATCGAGTTGGCGAGGAAGGTGTCCGAGTGTGAGAGTGTTAGGGCTACTTTACTAGAGCTGATTGATTTAAAGTGATAGGTCGAGGAGCTGCGGGATAGAGTTTCGGAGATGGAAGAGATCTCTAAGATAGAGAGTGGGGAAGTCTTCAACAATGCTGCTGTTAAGAAGGTGGTTGCCGATTACCAGACCACCGAAGAGTGGTTAGAAGAATTGGAGGACCTATCCACTAACTCCGCCTGCTACACTTGGAGGGAGGTTCTCTCCCATTATTAGAACTTAGACTTAAGCTTCCTCGACTTTCTAGACTCCTTGACATTTAATGAGAAGAGGGAACCCTGGTACGAGAGAGGGAGTTTGCTTAGGCGGCTAACAATGTTGTAGGTGCACCCTCTATTACCAGGGTAAGGCAAGGTGCTTCTACGTCTACATTTGCCTTAGTGGCCTAATAGGAGACTACCTCTGAAGCAGTTCCTCAAGACAGACCATCTGAGGGCAATCCTCCTATTGCTCTTAATTAGCATTGTTTGGGCCCCTTCCAAGTCAATGTGTATCATCTTAAGCATTGATGATTAGTGCTCTAAGTAGATAGATGCCTTGGACTTTTCTATACTACTAGAGTTAGCTAATCCTTGGAGATAGTAGATTGCTTTCTTTTTTTTTTTTTTTCTTAAATTAATGTAATTAGGGCTAAGTTGTTGACCTTTGATCTATAATTAAATAATCAAGGAATAAATAGATGAATGTTTTTCGAAACATCTTTTTCTATTCTTTATTCATTGTTGAATGTATCTGCTTAAGAATTCCTTTATCCAAGGTGTAAGCCTAAAATATAAGCCATATAATTGTAAGAACGAACTTAGTATACAAAGTTTAAGGCAATCAGTTAAAGGATCTAATTGAGCTTAAATTATAAAATAAAACTAGAAATATTAGTAAAAGTGACCCCATAAATTTGAATTTAAGAAAATAAATAATAAAATAATGGAATATAAAATTTTCAAATTTTAAATATATTACTCATTAATTATTGGAAATGCGTAAAATGCGTTTCAATAACTAATGAATCACTAAAAATAAATTATATATACATTAAAAATCATAGAATTACCTAAATAATATTTAAGAGTATTTACTTATATTCCACATGTATTTACGCATCGGTAGAAATACACGAAATTATCTAAATTACTCGAAATTTGCTAGAAAATTGCCAAATAATTAAGGAAAATTATAAAAAAAATCAAAGAAAAATAGGAAAAAAATCAAAAGGGTTGAGATAAATCTAGAATTAGGTCATGGTAGCTAGGGGAAAGAAGAGAAAATTCAGACCAATCAAAATCAAATACATAAAAGGTAAAATGGAAAAGAATATAGGCTTAGTCTTGTCTAATTAATGCACAAAAATTGCTTTACACCTCTATTAATAGCCAAAAAAATTATAGGAGCTCATTAGGTCTGTTAGGAATTGAAAAAAAATTGGAGAGTACCAAAATTTGAGAGAAAAATTAGTGTTTAAAAAAATTATACAAAACTGTACAATTAGAGTAAGTAGGTCGAACCTATACATCATTACTACTTGGAACTAAACCATCACCACCACTTAGAACCAAACTGCCACCACCACTTAGAACCAAACTGCCACCACCACCACCACCTCTACCCCACTCTAATTCGACTGCCTAGGCTGATCGATAATCCCTAGACCGGTTCTAGTGGCCAAAAGTTTAAGAACAAGGTGAGTCTCCAATTTTATCTAATTTTGTAAAATTTATTAAAATTATTAATTCATTCCAAAAAATTATGAATTTTGTTATTATGATGTTTTATTATATGTAGATTTAGGTAAAAATAGTGAGTAAGCTTAATTATGTTTGTAAATATAGGGTGCTTAAGAAACCGAGCGAAACCAAGTGAAATCGAGTATGTTTAGAATTAGAAATAAATAGGCTTAAGAATGTAGTTTTGAGCTCAATTTTTTTTTATAGACTACTTAAGTGATATATAATAGTGTTATGAAGCCATTCTTTTAAAATTAATTTTTGAAAATTTTAAGTAATTTTTTAGCCCTAAAATGATGAGTAAAATAAGTAATTTTGGATTAATTAAGTAATTAAGTGACTAATTACTGGTTTAGAGGGCAATTAAATGTTAAGGATGTTGATTTCTGATGTGATAATGTAACCATAGCACTTGGAGTATTAAATGCAATTAATATGAGAATTATATAATAAATATGGATTAATTGATAATATGTATAATTAGAATTATGATAATTATAAAATGTTAGGTTAAATTGGAAAATGTAATGATAATATTAATATGTATTAAATCTAGTATAAAATTTAATTTTAGATAATTACATGAAAAACGTAAAATTTTCTTACATTAAGAGTAAATCCAGTACACTAATCAGGATTAGAATGTACTAAAGGGGTTAGAATACTGAATTAAGACTTAGTATGATATTAGGATAGTTGAGCTTAATGTGATTAATTTCACATTAGGGTTCAAAACGTATTTTAGGATTTACTCGTAATTGGAATCAATTAAGAGCTTGAATCGGAATTAGATTCAGAAATTGAACTTTGAACTAACGTAGAATGAATTGTTAGAAAATAATAGGTATATAAGGAGAATTGAGTTAAATAAAAACCTAGAATATGTATCATTAAAGTATAAATATTAAAAAGCGTATTTATATTATAGGATATATGGAAGTGAGTCAACTTGCAACTAATTGAGTAAGCAACCAAGGATTTAAGGTAAGTTGAGTTTAATACTTCACCATTTTTAAAGTACTATTTTAGAGTACTTAGAGACTTAAGATTATGTTTGATTGTGATTATAAGTAGTTTTATGTATGTGCTTGCGTATTTGATTTCGTGTTAAAATTTGTATTATGGTTGATGACTGCTATGAGTGGATTGGTGTGGAATTATCTGAATACTCTAAATCGAACCTAATCTTAATTGACCCTAATACCCAAATTTGTCATGCATTGTAACCTTTTAGGGGAATATTAGGATTTTTCAACTAAATACTGATACCTTTAAAAAAGATAGTACTGGATAGCATAATGGTCTTTTTCTCATCTTTAGTTAAACTAAGTGACATGAGAGGAGGTCGTGGTTAAGATGAGGGCATTGGTTTGAAGGTTAAGTCTTGGGGGGAGTAGTGTCTCCATTGCACAAACTTGGGCTTGGTTGTGAGCTGTTGCATTAATGGAAACTCCTCAACTTAGATTGGAGTGGGTGAAATTACTCTGATTTTACAATGGACTAGACTACGTTGTGAAATGTCACTTACTTATTGCATATCACTTAAATAAATGGTTAATAACCTTGATTGTGCTTTTATACATTCATAAGTCTTTAATTCAACTTACCGAGTTGCAGTTGCTTATATCTATATAGACTCTTTTGTAGGTCTTGACTTTTGATTTGGGATGCCGCAATATGGTTACCCAAAGGTTAGATTTCTTTTAAAGTTGTGGGGAGTGAGGATCAATTGGCCCAATGATTAAGTTTTTATTTAAGGTCTTGTTAGTATCTTTAGGATGAAGAACTACTATATGATATGTAAATTAGTTAGCTATTGTATTTTGTAGAATCTCCTGAGAATTCTATGATAATGTGAATGTAATTATATACATATGGCTTAAGGATTTAATCTTTATTATAAATTTTAGCTAAAATCTTAATCGAATTGTTTACTTCAAAGCGAGGAGTTATTGATGCCTTGTGTAGATCATATTTATGATAGACACTGTGAGGCTAGTTATTATCATAGGTTAGTTTACATGATGAGGCTGTTCTAACAGTACGACTTCGAGGCATAACATAAGGGAAGTTGATATTTGGTGAGGTTAACTATTAGGAAAGTTCCTTTGTACAAGGATTGTTTTCCCTTGTTGAGGTTACCTAAAGGGAGATTAGGTTGGTGGCATTTCAACCTACCCATAATGGGAGAGTTCCTGCGTACAAAGGGTGTTTCCCCTTGCTAAGGTTACCCTAAGGGGGGAGGTCAAGTCAATGGCATTCCGACCTGCCTATAATAAGGGAGTTATTGCATGTAAGGGGTGTTTCCCCTTACCGAGGTTATCTTAAGGAGGGTCAGGTCGGTGGCGTTCCAACTTGTCCGAGTTAACTATCCTTGTGCCTCTTTAGAGGCTTGTAAGGCAAGAAAAAGAAAGGGAGCGGGAAAGAGGCTTGTAAGGCAAGAGAAAGAAAGGGAGCGGGAAAGGGAAATATACAATTGATTGAGAACTTTTATTTCATCACAATGGAAAGAAAGAATTGTACTTAATGAAATTCTAGTCAAAATAAAGCCGGAGATTATCGGTGTTCTATGTATGCAGGATGAGTTCGTTATCTAATCTTTCTAGCCTATATGTTCGATTGCCCAACCTCTCCCTGACTCTGACCAAATCTTCCTAATTGGGGGCCAATTTGCCCTGCCCTTCACGTGAACCTGTAGTTTCTAATTTTCGATACACTAGATTGCTAATCTTGAACTCTTTATGTCTAACCTTTTAATCATAATACTGGGTGGCCCAATGTTGGTATGCGGTTACTGTAGCAATAGCAAGGCCTCTGATTTCCTTGATGATATAAATGCTCACTTGTAGTAGTGAGTCGTTAGGGGCAGTATCAAAACTTCAAGTTCGGATGTTCAAGAGCTTAAGCTCAATTGGGAGGACTATTTCTGACCTGAAAGCAAAGCAAAAGGAGGTTTCACTTATAGAAGTACGATAGGTTATTCTATACCTCTATAAGATATTAAGTAATTCATCAGCCTAAGCGCCTTGAGATCAGTTTACGTACTTCTTTAGGCTATCCAAAATGACCCAATTGGTTGCCTCGACTTGTCCATTTGATTAGGTTTAGGCAACCGAGGTGAAGTGCGGGATGATGTGGTGCTTGGCGTAGAACTCCTTGAACATAGGATTATTGAACTATTGGCTGTTGTTAGTGATGAGTGCATGGGGGCCTCTCAACCGGGAGATTTAGTACTTCTCTCTATGATTTTTGGCTACTACTTCAGCTTCAACCTACTTCGTGAAATAACCTATGGTGATAATTATGAACTGCCATCCTCCTATTGCTTTCAAGAAGGTGCTAAGGATATTGATCCTCCATTGCATGAAAAGCCATGGGCTTGTTAATGGTTTGAGGGTAGTGTTAGGTGCATGACTGATTGGGGCATGCTTTTAGTACTATAGGCAATTCTAGGCTATGGCCTTTGTGTCTTACCTCATGGTGGGCTAGTAATATCTAAGCTATAGCACTAGTAGGTAGAGGGCTTGGGACTGAATGTGATTGTTGTACACTTCGGCGTGCAGCTCTTCCATGACGCATAGCCCTTCCCCTTCTCAGAGACATCAAAGTAGGGGGAGGTTGAGTCCCTTGCAATACAGGATGCTGTTGACTAGCGTGTAATTGGTAGTATAGTACCGAAGCTTCTTCACTTCCCTCTTATCTTCCCATAGCAAACCTTGCTCCAAGTTACTTCGAATAAGGTCCTTCTAACTCGGCTCTGGTGCTGCCGTAATTAGCTCCAAAACTTCAGTCAAGCTTGAAGCTATACTTTTTTCCAATAGGTACTCTATGAAGATTTTGCTATCCTTCACTTTGGGCTTCCGTATGCTAGT
The DNA here is from genome assembly GCA_024138015.1 of Lumnitzera littorea. NCBI lineage: Eukaryota > Viridiplantae > Streptophyta > Magnoliopsida > Myrtales > Combretaceae > Lumnitzera > Lumnitzera littorea. The sequence continues at coordinate 76,536,105 of JAMXBB010000003.1, read as the reverse complement.
GGAGGCCAGCTTGGATAGCCAATTTGCTGCGGAATTTTTCAGTTGAGGGATCTTTTTGATGTCCCATGAAGGGAACTCTACTAGGAGGCTTTTCACTTTCTCGAGGTTCCTCGCTATAGTATCGTCTTGGGCTTCATATTCGCCTTAGACCTACTAGATGACTAGCATGGAGTCCAAGAAGAGTCACAACTACTTAGTATTGATCTCCTTGGCTAGCTTGAGACCGGTAATAAGTGCCTCATTTTTGGACTCGTTATTATTGGAATCAAATCCAAATATCAAGGTGTAGTAGATGGTGACCTTATGTAGATCAGTTAGAACAAGACCTGTACCTTCGCCCCTAGAGGTGGATGACCTATCGACATAGAGAGTCTACACTAGCTTATCATTGCCTAATGGTGTTTTCTCCTCTCCTATATATTCTACCATGAAGTCGGCCAACACTTATGCCTTGTAGGCCGTTTGTGGCTGATATTGGATTCCATACGCACTTAATTCCATTGTCTACTTCATCATCCGTCCAGACGTGTTTGGTTTTTGTAGCATAGTGTATAGTAGTTGATCCGTGAGTATGGTGACCTAGTGCGCTTAGAAGTAAGGCCATAGCCATCGAGTTATGATGATGATGGCTAAGGAAAATTTTTTTGCTTAGGTATACTTAACCTCAGGCTCATGCAGTATATGGCAGACATAATATGCTAGCTTATGTTCTCTTCTCTCTACTCTAACCAACATAAAAGAGAGTGCCCAATTGCTTAGGGCTAAGTACAAGAACATGTCTTCCCCTTAGATAGGCTTTGAGAGGACTGGTGGGTGAGGAGGAAGTATTACAGCTGTTGAAAGGTGGTGGCGCACTCAAGAGTCCATTCAAAACCCTTTAGATTTTTAAGGATTTTGAAAAACTTAGCGCATCGATTAGTGCTCTTTGAGATGAATCTGCTGAGGGTAGCTACCATGCTAGTGAGCTTTACGTTTCTAATTAAGGTTAGAGGCTTCATCCCTCTGATGGCTATAATCTTCTTAAAGTTAGCCTCAATAACTCTTTATATGACTAGAAAGCCAAGGAACTTGCTAGAGCCAACGCCGAAGACATACTTTTGGGGTTTCAGCTTCATGTTATACATATGTATTCAATCGAAGGCTTCCTAAAGATCCCTGACATGGTTGACCAGCTTTTAGATTTTGATGATCATGTTGTTGACATACACCTCCATGTTTCACATAATCTAGGGCTTAAATAGCTTCGTTACCATTTGCTGGTATGTGGCCCCAACATTTTTTAGTCCGAATGGCATCACGGTGTAGCAATATGTACTGTAATCGATGACGAAAGAGGCATGAACTTTGTCCTTTAGGTCCATTTTGATCTAGTTGTACCCTGAGAAGGTGTCTATAAAGCTCAATAGAACATGTCCTGACTTAGAATCAACAAGCTGGTCGATCTTAGGGAGGGGAAACAATCTTTAGGGTAGGCTTTATTAAGGTTGATATAATCGACACATATGCACCACTTCTTATTCTTCTTCTTAACTAATACTACATTAGCTAGCCACATTGGTTACATTTCCTCCCTTACGAACTCGGCTTTAAGCAACTTTTGCTCTTTTTCCTCAATTGTGGCCTATCATTCTATGGCAAAATGTCTCTTTTTTTTTTTGACAGGCCATGCTGTAGCATCGATGTTGAGGCTATGGATTGATAGGTTGGGGGAAATCCCGAGCATATCTGATGCCAACCAGGTGAACCTATCTAAATTTGCTTACGGGAGGGTAATGATTTTGTTCTTCACTTTGACTAGAGTCTTAATCTCGACATTCGCGGTTTGGTCAGGTGAGGTTCTAATCTATACATCTTATGTTTTTTCTCTAGGTTCGCCCCTTTCAACCAGCCTCTCTTGCGAGCCTGTTTCTAAGGTAAAGACCCCATCTCCTTTGGCTACCTTGATGTATAGCTCTTGTGAGAGTTTCTAATCACACTTACATACTCCCACCTTAGTTGGTGTTGGGAATTCGGCCTTCAAGTATAAGGAGGACGTGATCACCCCAAATGTGTTGATCTCCCCAAGAGCGCATTATAAAGGGAGGTGCAATTGATCACAACGAACTTGATAGGTGGTTATGCTACGTGGTCATCATTGTCAAGTTCCATGTCTAGCGTAATGATGCCCTTGGCTCAGATTGTGCTTCCATTGAAGCTGATCAGATTGTAGTGGTACGGCTTCATCTTTACTAGTAGCTTCTTCCTTATCCTTTTGTATGTATGGAGGAAGAGTACATTAGTGGAACAGCTAATGTCCACCATAATCTTCAAGACCTCGAATTTTGAGATCTTCGCCTCGATCACTAGGGCATCTTGATAGGGTGTGTTAACCCCTTCAAGGTTGTTATCAGAGAAGGAGATGGAAGTATTTAACTTTTGTCTCTTTTCCTTTATAGTCAACACCTCCAATGGGGCATTAATCGAGTTGCTAATACTCGGTTGGCTCCTAAGGTGTGGCCCCCCTATGATCATGTTTATGATGCCATTAGGGGTACGATTGTTGTAGCGGTCGTTATTTTACTTTGCATAGGCATCCTTGGTTCGTCGCATCTGAGGTGCCTTATTATTATCATTATTCCTTTGATGAGCCACATATTCGTTGAAGAAGCCACGTTGAATGGTGTATTTAACGATGTTCTTCAACTAGAAGCACTCTTTAGTAGTATAGTTGTAGTCATCGTGGAACTAGCAATATTTGTTAAAGTTCTAATGACTAGGGTTCCTTTACATTTTTTGTGGCCTCTATAGTAAGTTTTGGTGCTTTACCTTGGAATAGACTTGGGCTATGGGCCTATTCAAAGGTATATACTTGGTGTAAATGGGAAGGGGGAGAGAGTAGTGCCCAGTTTGGCCCTTCTTCTTCCCAAAGCTCCCCCCCTTTGGCCTGTTTGGCAACCTACCATCGAGGTGATCTTTTAAGGACAATTTTCCCTTGTCTTACTTTTTGCCCTACCTTTCTCAGTCGACGTTGCTCCTAGCTCGAATGTTGTCTTCTTGGTTAATGTACTTTTAGGCTTTGTTCTAGAAGTTAGCTAGGGTCTTCGGCTTGCTTTTCGTAAGTGATCGGAAGAAATCTCCCAAGGGTTAGATGCCAAGGTGGACAGCATGGATAGTGACTCCCTCATCTAACTAAGGGATTTCGACTACGGTATTGTTGAACCAGGCCACATAATCGCACAATGACTTGCCTTTACCCTACCTTACTAAGTATAAGGATAATGTATCCTTGGATGGGGGCTTGCTAGCCCTAAAGTGGAGGTTAAACTTCTTGGCTAGCTTATCAAAGGAGCTGATGGAGTTGTTGGGGAGGCAGTTAAACCATGTCTGAGTTGCCTTCCATAGAGTGCCCGAGAAAGCTTTGTACATGATTGCATTCCCGTAACTGTAAAGGTTCATGAGGGTGCAAAAGTGGAGAAGATGGTTGTTCGGGTTGCTTGTGCCATCATACTAGTCCAAAAATAGAAGTTTTCCATTAGAAGGTAGCACTTTGTCTTAGACACCGTTGGTAAAGGGGTCTTATTATTGGCGACTAGCCTGGTGTCACTAGTAGGCTTGTTCCCCTACTGCTCAAAGAGTCACCTTACCATAGTATGGAGTTCGTTCAAGTCAGCATCCTCCGCCAGGTGAGCTCATCATATAGCCGAATGAGCCTACACTTCTTGCCAGTTGGCTTCTTGCTCATTGTAAGCTAAAGCTCGATTACAGGTAACTGCAGACCTTATTAGCAGTTGATGCAATGGTGAATCAAGTTGCTAATCCCTACCATTTTGCTATTGTTGCTAGGTATTTTGCCCAATACTGGCATTTGAAGCTTTAGGATAATGAGTTTGTCCATTGTGCCGCTTTGCTTCATCTAGGCAAGTGTAAAGCATCTCGTTCTGTACAGCATACTCCTTAGCTGAGCATTCCATGTGCTCCAGGCCTTTGGGAGGGGTAGATTACCCCTAGGTTAGTTGTTTACCAACTATTAGTTTTCTTGTCCGTCATGTTGAGACATTATGTCAAAACGATTGTTCTTAGGGCCTGTGTTTAGTATGTTTGAGGTTTTAAGTATAGGAATTCAGTTTCTTCCCACAGATGGTGCTAAATGTTGTCTCAAGATTATTGTTGGTGGTCTTTTGGAAGTTGCACATAATGGGCTTACAAAAGAATATATTGTGAGGGGATGCTAAGGGGTTGTTCGGTATGACCATTCCGATGCTTAAGTTAGCAGTGGGCTTGAAAGTATAGAATATTGTAGCTAATGCATAAGCTTAGTATGCAAAGTGTAAAGAGAGTTACTATTGGATAGTGGATTGGTATTTATAGTGGAGCCAAGCCGAGCCGAACTGAGCCGAGCCAAGCTAGCAGTTGAAGATCAGTGCTAATTTATAGAGATCTTCTCCCGCAAGTGTATGAGAGTAAAGTTGTCGTATCCAGCGTATCCCTAATATTTGGGACATGGCCGTTTTATCTTTATTTTGTGGCTTATGGCCATTATAGTGATTAATGAGCTTGGGTGGTTCAGGCCTTAGGGTCAAGGCCTACGAGGAGGGCCTAGGGATGTGAGGCTTAGTAGATTTGATCGGGCCTTAAGGATCCATGCTCAAAGTACCCTGTCAATACTTAGTAATATTTTTTAAAACTTTAACTAAAGTTACGAATATTAACTAATTTTCCAAAATATGAAATGATTTTACCTAATATTAAATTTGTAAAATTGTTTAAATACTTGTTAAAAATTCAACATTACGAATATTTGAGTGAAGTCAACTTTCACGAATATTTTTATGAATGTAAGTGAAACTACGAATACTAAATGATGTTGTAGGCATTATAATGAAAATAAGACAAAATAACTGAAATTGCAAACTATAAGAACTTTTACGATGAGATTTTATGAAAAAGGTTGCCATTGCATAGTTTATCTTTTATGTGAAATTACAAATTATAAGAGTTTTCACAGCATAATCTTGAGATTTTATGTAATTTATGTTTTACCAACTTAAGAGAAATTACAAACTTTCATGTGAAGCTATAAAGTATAAAGTAGTTTTATAAATATAGAATCTAGTTATAAACTTGTTTGGTGTTGAAAACTATAAAGTTGAATCAAGAATTGTTAAATCCTTCAACAAATTTTATAACCTTTTATGAAATGTGCCCTTTTACAAACTTTCGAATGCATTTACGAAATATAAGAGGAATTATGAAAGTTAACTGCATATTAGTAATTAATGTGAAAAAATGAACTTATATGAGTACTTATGGAAAGATAAACATAAAATTCTACATGATTTTACAAACATTTAACTAATTTTATGAAGAATTAACATATTTTAGAAACGCTGAAGTCTTTTTATAAACTAAAGCCAATTTATGAATCCAAAGATATTTTACATTTTGTTGAGTAATATTATGAATCTAAAGATATCTTATAAAACTATGTCATGGTACGTCTTTTAATATAAGTTACTATTGTTGCGTATAGTGACTTTTTATTTTTGTTACGTTTTTGGGAAAACAAATAAAGGACTAGCAAAGTTACAATATATGCAGTAAAATTACGAACTTTTATATTAATAAAAACTACAACTGTAGAAAATAGAATGAAAAGAAAAAAAGAAAAAAGAAAAGAAAAACTTATGGCTATTGAGAGGATGGCACCATAAGGGAGGGGTTTGTTTGCATGAACTCCTCAAGGTCATGGCCAATCTCCTTTTATCTCTTGGTGTTAAGGCGACTGAAAAGTAGCCGTAGTGAAGAGTAGACGGTGGCCCATCAATGTAAATTAAAAAAAGATAATAAGAAATGTAATATGTCCTAGTATGGTCACAAGACCTGGCTATAACCTATTAAGTTATTTATACAATTTTAATATTTATTTATCTTTTTCTTATAAATTTTGTGGGTGAAGGTTGAGTTGTGACATATCCCTACTGTGGCTATTTTTCAATTACCATAAATGTAGGTGTTTTTTGGCCATAATTTTTTTTTCCTTTTTTCTTTTCTATTTTGGTTTGTTTGTTTGTTTGTTTTTTTTTTTTTTTTTTTTGCATTCTTTATACACATTTTTCATGATATACACTACTAATTAACAAATAAAGAAAATCAAAAGACTCCATACACGGGATTCAGATTTTTCTATTATAAGCTAGTCGATTGCTATCTTAATTAGACCCATAGGACTAGGAATGTATATAAAGAAATTTTTGAATAAATTATTTGAGTTTGACTTGATATTTAGTTTACTATGTTAAGTTAAGCTTAAACTTCAACATTCTAAATAGGTTACTAAATAGTGCTCAAGTTTTGAGATATTAACTCCCTTTATTAGCTATTGTGATGTAAGCATTCCGGATCCCATTGTTGTTAAAATTGAATTTAGGAGTCAAAGAAAGCATTTGTTGTCTATGGAGTGCCTGTAGAGAGGAGGTTAGACTGTAATGTTTATGGCAAGGGGTAATGCAACCAATTGGTGGAGATGCATGAGCTGGAATCTTGAAGGGTAGTTATCTAGGATGTGTTCATAGATGAGTTCTAGGATAGGTTTTTCCTAAGACTCTGAGTGAAAAGATGCTATAAGACTTATTCAATCTAAGGCAAAGATATAGATAAATTAAAGAATATGAAGTTGAGCTGAACATATTGATAAAGTTAGAATAAGAGGCACTTGAAAATGATGAGAGGACGATGGTACAAAAGTTTCTGAATGTTTTGGAGTCATTTTGTAGCATTGAGTTAAGGATGTATTCAGCAAATGCAAATAAGGTAAAGTTACTTAAGCATAGTGAGAGGTCTATTCGAGAGATGGAGTTGAAAAAAATCTAAGCGCTTGGAAAGAAACCCATGCTCGCCAATTCCCTTTAAGGTAGGAAGTTTGTAGCTAGTAATAGTTATGGGGTCGATAAAGGCATAGTAATTAAGAGGAAGCCATAGGTGCCTACTTAAATAATGACTCCCCAACCTAATGTAATAATCTCTAAACCAAAGTATATTAGATATTTTGAGCTATATAAGTTTAAATAGTAAAAATGGAAGCTAGTGTATGCTTTTCATGTGGAAAGGAGGGCCATAAAAGACATAATAGCAAAAATCCTACGTTGAAGCCTATGCTTTGCTATTACTATTAGTAGAGGAGATACTGGACCTTGTACTGTAAGGAGATACAAAGAGAAGTTAAGAGTTAGATAGTTGATAAGAGCAAAGTAAATGGTAGAGTATTATGCACTTTATCATGAGGAGGAGGATAATGTTGATTTAGATACCCTTGTATGTATACTCTTGATATCATCACATAATGCTTATACTTTGATAACGTGCGAGCTATACATTCTTCAATATTTGAGAGTTTCATGTTTACATGTACTTTTATTGCTAATGTATTACCTATCATTTGTGTGTGAGTTTTCCATTTACATTTGGATTTGTATTGAATAAGATTTGTAGAAATGTTGATGTATGTATACATGATAGACATTTCCTAGTGGACATGATTGTTTCCCTAATAGGTGAGTTCCCATTTGATTTGATGACACCGCACTTAGTGTCAACTTTCATACGTAAGCCTCCATAAAATTAAATTTGACTAGTAGTCTAAAATATCGTCTTAGTTTTTCATAGGTTATTGAAGGTTACTAAGATGTGCTAATATTTATTTGATTATTAGCCTAACATGAAATTGAAGATGAATAGCTAGGTAATGGTACTATAAGGATAGGTACCTCCACTTTTCTTGTGTACTGTTAGGTTGACTTTGAATTATAGGTTGTTGAACCCTAAATTGTAGTAGTGCAAATTCATTAAATATCATGTCCTTATGGATAACTATTTTATTGGTCTCCTTATTATACAACCTTGTAGCCCTTAAACTTTATGGCAACCCATAGAAATGTATTTCACTGAGTAAGCCTTAAGTTTCTTGTTATTCATATGAGCATAAGCATGATGACTAAATATCTTTAGATGTGAATACCTTAGTAGATCACCAGACCATATAGGTTTAAGAGTCTTTTCATCATGCCTTCAATGAAGAGAACATTAAATAACATGACAAGCTATGCAGATTGCCTCCTTAAACTTATTACGTAAACTGGTACTAGATAGCATACACCTAGCCTTCCTTGATAAAGTTGTGTTCATCCTTTCTGTAATTCCATTCTCTTATAAAGTATACACAATGGTCTTATAACATACAGTGTAAACCCCACAAATTTCACATTTTAGACTTATAATCGAATTCGAAGAACCAATGATATTCCCTAAGCTCAATCAGACTGAAGAAATTAAAATTGACAAGATTTTAAACAGGAATCTTAAAAATGAACTCAAAAAACCTCAAAAATAAAGTTTTATAAACCCTAATGGCATACAAAGACTCTAAACCTAAGTACGTGTGACCACAAATTAAAAATCTGAATTGAATAAAAACTATAAACCCTAAACCCTAGATTTGTAAAACCTTAGATTAAACTTCAAATGCAATAAAACCCTTAAATTAAAACATTTGACTTAAATTACGTAAATCACATAAACTTGATAACGAACGGTAAGAGATATCTACAAATGATAACGATAAATCAAATTAAGTCAATTACGTTAATAAATTAATGGGATTACTAAATCCCAAATGATACATTTTTTCCAAAAGTAATGCTAAAATCGTAAGCTTACCTTCAAAGTCCTCAAACCCTCATAAAACCCTAAAGCACGAGAAGTCTTAAAACAAATTAGAAACTCTAATTTAGTATCAAAAGCCCTAATTTGATTAATAAACTCTAATTATATAACCACATTATTAAGTAATTATTAATAATTCACTAAATTGTTGAAACAACCCTAATTTGCCTTCTGAAATTGTAATTGATTAATAATAATCAATTTCAACCCTTAGAAACCTTAAATTAATTAGATAAAATGATCCATTAGGCTTGATTAACTTAATTAAATATGAAAAACCTTAAACTGTGTCTAATTTTGGTCATCTATACTAGTAGTTAGAGTCGTAAGCTTAAACTGCATTCTAATCATTTACAAACATTCATGCATCATAGTTAGATAAAGATAATCACAATTAACTATATAAGACAAGGTAACTAGTTGAAAAAAAAAAGGGACCACTCACCTTTAGTAGACAAACCATTGCCTCAATTAGCAAAAATCATAAAAAGCAAATTAGTCTCCACTTGTGCTTATACCATGCAACCAAGAATGGAAGGGCTTTGTTCCTTACTACACCTAATCATAATTAACCCCTTCTTTAACCTCTCCATCTTCATTTTACTCTATTGTCTCCCTAGAATAAACCTTAGAAACACTCTCTAAACATACAATCTAAAACTAAAAGAAAAACAAGAAGGAATAAAAAAATAGTAAGCTTTTCGGACCTAGTTGCGCACCCAAACGCCCCAAGTTGTAACTATCCAAGACTACCTCTAAACGATACAAAACCACTTACATTTGAATCCTCTTTCATCTACCTTTCTTGCTAACAAACATCCTTTTCCAAAGGAGTTTGTCTTATTTTTCAAAAACGAAGTGAAATGAGACCTTTTGAATTTCCACCAGGGTAAACTTATACCTTTTCAACTTTCCTTCTAGTTTGAATTTATGAGTATGGTTTCTAGACTTAAAAACTAAAGAAAAAATTATTAAAATGCCACCTTTGTTTATCATGTTTACATGCCTATATATGTGCATTTTCTTAGATTTTTACTATAATAAGCATATTACATGTAACTTTAGAAGCACATAAGTTGTAGTAAGATGATAACTTGAAAAAAAGTAGAAGAATCATTATCATATTTTCATTCCTATGTTAGGGCCAAAACATATGTATATATATCTCTACTATATTTTTGATTTCTTATGTTTATTTTGGTAGGAAATAGTTTTAGGTATATTTTAGTGGTAGTTTGATGCATGTTGTAGTAAGTTAAGTACATGATATGTAAAAAGCCCTAAGAAACCATCTTAAACAACCCCAAACATGTTGAACAACTTGCTGTAAAATTTTTATTAATGGGTTAATCACATGATTAATAAAAAATAATTAGGATTTAGGACATAATTTTATAAGATAAGAGGCTAAACAAGGTCTATATTGAGTAGTTAGGCTTAAAATGGACATTGGGTATAGAAAAACCCACTTAATAGCCAATGGACCATTAGTATCGAATATGGAACTCTTGATAAAATGGGTCATTCATTTTAGTAAACTATTAGGCCTACTAGATTAGAATAAAGTCAAGATATGAGCCATAAGACATGAATTAGGCCTAAATTTAATTAAAAGGCCCACAAACCAAGCCTTGAACCCACTTAATTATTCATGACCATATCTATAACTTTATGAAAAGTAGATTAAACTTAGGGCCAATGATAGGCTTAAGTCTAAAAATGCAAGTAGGATTAGGCCTAAGGTCTTAAATTACAAAATGAGCCTAAAGAGCCTTAAGAAAACTAAAACAGAAGCCTAAATAATATATCACTAGATTTGAACCTAACATAAAAAGACTTAAAGGAAGATATTCAAAAGGCATACTAAACCTTAATGCCCATCTATAACATCTACTATAGGCCTCTTAATGAGTTGAAGTCTTAAACTTAAGAAACGAGCCCGTTTAGGCCCATAAGAATAACATTAAGGCCTAAGATGAAAATTTAAAGTATTAGGCAAAAAAAATTTATGAAAAATACTTAAAAGGAAGCCCAAAATATCAAGTGTAAGGTATAAGATAAAAAATTAAGCCCAAAGCCCAAAATTAGGGCTAAACCCTAAAGTGACCAAACTCACCTATTGGTTGCACAAACTTAAATGACCTAAATCGAAAACTTACTGACCTTAAAGCCCAAAAATGACCTTGCCAAATGAAAGAACACTAAAAAGTGATGAATTCAACTATAAGAACACGAAAAACGGACTTAAAATAAAGAAGTTAGAGAAAAAAAAAACAAGTTTTAACCATATTCGAGGATTATGGCGAGTTTCGATAATTAGGTATACTTTTAGGTTCTTGATGAAATCCTCTTCCAATTACTTACATATACATTATTATTACGTTTTAGGTAACTTAATTTCTAATTTAGGAACCCCGAAGTTCAGGACAAGTAGGTAAGTAGGCTTGGTGAGGGAGTTTTGATAAACTGCTATTTGCTTGTGTTTGATAATTGCTTGGTGTTCTATTGCTTGCTTTTGATTGTTTGTTGAGTGACTGATTATTTTATATGTTAACATCCGTGTGATCACCTTATTAAAATGGGTAAGTTTAAATATTTAGCTAAAATAACCGGATATACCTATTTCATGTCTATAATCCATTAGTTGTGGACTGTGATATCTATAGCTTTGTCAATTTTTTTGAAAACGTTACTAAAATAATTTTTTGAAATGCTTTACAATTTAAAGAAAAATTTATTAACTTAATGAGTATTCATAGTAGTCTCCTATGACATTTTATTTGTTTAAGTAAAACTAGTAGACCATTTTCAGTTAATTGATAGCAAGTAGCTTGAGTTGGGACTCACATAATTTAGCTTATGGGGCATTGCATTGATTATTGATAGTAGATAGCCTTAGATGCAATCTACCTAATTGATAAGTATGGCATTATTAACTAGGGTAATAGTCAAGTTCCTATAGATAACCTTATGTGGGTAAGGTAAGGTGCCTTATGGGTTAAGTATGGGAGATAATCCACATGTAGATGATCTAAATTTATACCTTTCATGGTTCTAGAGCCTCGTGGATATGTTGCTTTCATTCATCACATGTGCATTCATTTCGTATGTAGCTAAACTGTATGTTTGTTAATAATACATGATAACTTGCTTGAATGATAGTAGTAAGAGACGAACTCACTGAGTGATGGTATGCTTACCCCTAATAGTTCCTTTTCGTAGGTAACCAAAAGCTGGGAATGGGCTAAGATCAGAGTGCAAAGTGTTCGTCAAGTAGTTGGATTAGATGGATAAGATTACTTTAGTCAACTATATTAGTTAAGCTAGATTTTTATAATATTTAGTAACTCTTGATGTCATAGAAGTTTAATTACCTCGTCTTATTGTTTAGTAGGTGATTTCAACTCTCTTTGGTCTCGATGAATTGTAGATTGTTAAGTTACCTTAGTTACTTATATAAATAAGTAAATGTAGGTAAAATGAATAAGTACCCTTAGAAACTTAATAGTTAGAGTCTTATAACCTTTGACTTACAAGACGTTCTTTATATCATGAGTATACACGTGATATAAAGATTTTAGGAAAAAAACTACCAGCATAGCCCTTCTCACCTCCCCTCCCCTCCCCTCCCCTCCCCCCCTTATGAGGCATTACATACAGTTTCGTAAGAAGTACATTATTAATTAAATTTAATGATTACATATTGACACCATTCTCTGCTCTAAGCATCTTCACAAACTTTCTAGTTTGCTTTTCAATCATTTTCTTCCACTCTTTAAAGGTCTTGAAAAGATTGGATTAATTTTGTAGAAAGAAAATTCGTTGATAAGTGTAAGGAAGTACTTAACACTACTTAAAGAAGCAATTGGAGTAGGCTCATAGAGACTACGATGGATGTGGTATAAGGATACCTTGGTCCTATGTTTTGCTATGCCAAAACAGACACACTTCTACTTGCTAAATACACAAAGCTCGTAGAACATTTAGCTACCTTGTTTCTCTACTAATAAAGTTATGCGAAACAACTATAATATTCTGCTCTTCAACATGTGGTTTAACCTCATATGCCATAATCTCATATTTCCTAACTTAGTACCCAAAGTAGAAATTACAACACACCTAATAGTTATAGAACACTAAAAAGCATACAATGTATCCATTGACATACCCTTCATCAATACAAGTAAGCCACGAGGAAAACTCATGACACCATTTTCAATATTGTACTGAAAACCATCTTTGTTATGACTATTAATAGAAATGGAACTCTTTGATAAACTTAGAATATAAAGGACGCTTGTTAGCACTTTGCAAGACCATTTTGCATTTGCACCTAAATTATGCCAACAAGTTGAATTTGGCAAGAAGTACCATTGCTTATAGAGATTATTTTACTGTTAAAAAGTATGGTAAAGTAAACCAATTTTCATGAGGAGTCATATAGCAAAGAATTTAAGATCTACTATGTTGATCTCTGATTATAAATCATCATAAGCACTTGATCATCATTGTTGGTCACCTTTATAAAGTTAACACTAGCTTCTTTTATAAACTTCCTTTTCTCCTCAAGTTTCTTCCTTCTCTTATTCTACAACTTTTAGTAGCCCTTAATTATATATCCCTTCTTCTTATTGCCAACCTTGTCTTTAATTTTTATCTTGAAAGAGACCTACTTTTACTAGCTAAGTTTTCTTACTCTGCTCTCTATCTCCATAAGCCAAAGCATTATTCTCTAAAGATTAATTAGTCAAGACATATAATCAAATTCATCTTTACTCTACAAATTTGGTTTCACATTATTAAATTTAAGACTATCATGACCATATATCATGGTTTACTGAAATGTCTTATATGATTAAGGCAATGAAAATAATATAAGCAACCCTTAATCCTCATCCTTTACCTTAAGACTGATATTTTGCGAATCAATTATTGTTATGGTGAACTTGACAATGTGCTCCTTTAGAAGCACTAACCTACATCTAAATGGTATATAACTTTGCTTCAAGACTAACTAGTTTGCTCACATTTTAGTTAGATACAAACTTCCCCACATGGACCATAACTGAGTAGTAGTTTTCTCAGCTAACACCTACAGGAGTGAATTTTTAGATAAACACATCTAAATAGTGGTAAGTGTCTTCTTGTCTAACTCAACCCACTCACCATCATCTATTGCAATCGATTTTGTCTCTAAGGCCTAATCCATTTTGCACTAAATGGCTAACATTCTCATTTGTCATAAACTGAAATTAGAATCACCATTAAATTTCTCAATATCAAATTCCTTTGTTTCCATTGATGCTATAATTAAAATCAAACACTACAACAATAATATAGAAGTGCCTAATTGTGCAAATCTAATGCCAATTTCAGAAAATCCCAATATTGGACAAACATTATATTTGCCCTAATTCTTAAGTTGAGGCTTTGATATTGGTTTGTTGGCTCAATGGAAGCAAAGATTGACAATATTATGGTAATTAACAGTAGATGATAGCATCGATTATAAAAAGTGTAAAGAATAAAAGGACATACCAATGCTTTTGTAGGAAAGCACTCATGGGTACGAGAAGAAGCAATCACCATTAAAAACATAATATACAAAGAAAATTCTCTAATCTAAAGGCTCTCAAGTGTTTCCCAAGCCTAAAATTGAAACCCAATGAAAAACCCTCTCTTAAGAATGTTTTCTATATTTATAATAAAACTGAAGAATAGATATAATAAAAACAAAAAGGAATACATATGATGTATAATTATAGAGCTTTAATAGTGTTTTAGAGAATAAATGATTCTAACGTGGAATAAAAATAAAAATAAAAATCAGTAGTGGGACAAAGCACAACACGAGCATCACCCTTAATATTTCTTGATCGTAATAGACATACAAAACATTTTTTTTTTAATAGATAGTTTGTTGCAACCTAGTTGGTGTGCTTATCATTGTATTAACACCTTGTATCGAAGGGTAATAATTTAAGATGAGTTCCTTAAAGTACTATATTAGCATTTGTATACTCTATGAATTTCTTTACTTTATTGAATCTTCAAAAAATAAAACCCTTTTAATTGTTCGAAAATTATAATAGTATATAATATTCTCAATGTATTTATTGGAACTCGAAAGATGTACTTGAAAAAAAATGTTAAAAAGAGATTTCATTCATCAGGATTGATGGTAATTATTTATGAAAATAATTTCATTGATGCGAGGAGTTTGCAGAGGATTTGTTACTTTTGGAGTTCCCATTAAGGAATTTTAATAAGGACGTCTTTAGAATTATAGATTGAAACGAAACAGGTTCTATAAATAAATGCAATATTTATAATGTAGTTTTAGCTTTGTTGGCGAATGTCAACTTCCATCTTAATGCTGTATAACTAAAAAGTTTAAGAGAATAAGAGGAGCTAGCCTAACTATATTCCCACAGCACATCTGGTTGGAAACTTCAGTTAAAGATTATATAACTATTCGATACATGATCGAGTAGGAGAAGCTAGAACCGACTTAATAATTTAGAGTATCTTCTCATAAAAGGAAAATGAAATTTACAAGTTATTATGGGATCAATGCGACTGGATGTGAATAAAATCTGTCAATGATCAACACGACAAGGCAACATCTAGAAAAGGTAGCACTACAGCGGCATCAAGTGTTTGGATGTTGGAACAAGAATAATCTGGGCACACTCATACTTAAATATTGCACTTGAAGCTGAAATAATTGCTTCATCAAGTCGAGTTAATGAAATAAAATATTGTAATGGAATCCAAAATCTACCCACTTGGGATTTCAGTGGAATCCTATTCACGTCAGCAATTCCAACACCACGTGTGCAAAGAAAATATTATATATATATATTATAAAGGATCATTTTAATAATTAGGCTTTTAACTCAATTTAATATTATGAACAGATATTCTAAATTAGTGACAAAGCTTAAAAAAGTAGCTCAGTTTCAATTATCTAGTGCGTGACTTCATTGGTCTTATTGAGTTTTAGACAGACTCAATTGGTTTTTAAACTAAATAATAGTGATAATGGGCCTTTTTTAGTTGTCAAAAGCTTACTTAGACTCATATCCAAGCCCATTAAGCATTAATAATAAAACTTAATCTCAATCGTTTATCTTAGAGTCATCAAATTGATATTATCAAATTTCAAACTTTATAAATAAAAAGGCTTATTCTCTCATTTGATTTATTCAGAACATTGGTAAGTCTAAGACAAATACTAGAACTTTGTTGAAATTACTCTAAAGAGGATTAAATAAAAAATTTGATCAAGAATGATCTAGAACATCGAGTTTAATTCACTATCGCACGTATAAATTCAAGATACCAAGTTTGCTTGCTCTTCCTCTTATGTCTCTTCCTAATGACATCCCTCTACATGTCTAGTACACCCATTACACGTGATCGACCAATTATAATGACCTCACTACACAAACAACACACACACACATATATATATATATATTCTCATAGACATTGAACCATGTACTTAGGTAGGATATAAAGATTAATGTTTGCTCTCTTAAAATGCTATATATTTTAATGATATCGCCACCAGTTACAATTAAATATGTAAACAGACGATTATAAATTCCAAAACTTATTGTTTTCATCGCATATATATTTGATTGTGATTCTTTTTTAATTAACGTTTTCTCCAAGCTAGGGGACTAAAATCTTTTTTAGCCTCCGCTTAGGTCCATTGCTACAGTACTATATTTTTGAGGTATTAATCGTAACAAAAAAATAAATTTACATGCTATTTTAAATTTTTATTATAGATGATAAATAAAGTTCACGAGAATAAAAGGCAATATTTAGGAGATCTAAAGAGAAAAACTAAATGGTTTTCATTCAATTTTTCCATCGTCATTCATAGTATGTGTAAGCATTCAGCAAAAACATACATGGTACATCAGACAAGAAGACCGGTACTGTAATTTTAACTCAAAATAAGGAAAAACAAGAAAAAAGTACATAACAAAAAAAATGCAAAAAGAGGTCGGGGTCAAAGTCTGTCTTCTTCTCCTCTCTTCCTCAGCCACCTTGATTTGTACATTTTTATTATCCTCTCTTTTTAGTTTTCTTAAAATTGAATATGTTAAGATTAATCAGTTGGGTCTGGCTGCAACGGAGTTAATGGCTGATGTAGGGTTAGATGATTGAACTGGAACAACGTTGTTGCTTTGGAGCGTTGGCATGTCGATGTTGTTGGCAGCCTCAATATCATGGACGTCCATGTGGATATTATCTTTAGTATCCTTTATTGGTCCCAGGAGTTCCTTTTCCTTGGATTCCTTGTGCTTCCCCCATAGAACCGAGTATAATCCAACAACAATCAGCACTGATCCAAGTACCCTGAAATTATAACGATCAATTAACCTTGTTATTCTCTTAATCATAAGTATATACAAAATTCAGAATTTTACAAAGGAAAATGTGGATGAGTTTCCATTTGTTGATAGGTTTGTCTAAAACAGACTTTTTATCTTTTTGTATACTTACTTTTTCTATAAAGCATGCCATCCATGCTAAAAATTGTTAATAATTTTTTTTTTAAACCATTAATGAGTGTTTTGAATCATTTATGGACGACTGTTTTTATGAAAGTTATAATATTATTAATATTGAAATATATATATATATATATATATATTGTTTTGAATAATAATTCAGCTGATGGTCAACCGCATACCCTCCAAGGTAAATCTTTTCGTCAAGGATGAAAGAGCCCATGATAGCCACGATGATCATCATCAAGGGGCTGAAAGCAGTGACAAAGACGGGACCGGTTTTCTTCATGACCAGCCCTTGCACGTAGTATGCGATGCTTGATGACACTATGCCCTGGTTTTTCAATTTCCATTATAAGTCAATCAATATACAATGCTCAAATTTAAACCAAAAAAGAAAAAAAAAATTCTTAATATAAAACATGTACGAGATGCAAAGAAAGAGAACATACGGCATAGGCAGCAGCAAGAAGATTCATGTCCCACCCAATGGACCAAACTGATGCTTTATGCTCCATAACGATGGTGACGGCGATGGATTGTAAAGTTCCCAAGAACACCACCCATGATGTTAGAGAGAGATGGGCTGCGTATCTTTTCATTGTAACCGCCTGTTAATTATGAAATTAAATTAAATTAGAAAAATTAAAGATAAATACTATGTCAATGATGTAAACTTAATATTGAAATTGAAATGAAGAAAAAATCAAGAAAATTTACCTGGAGGATGAAAAAGCTAGCCCATGCAAGGGTAGCGATAATAAGGAAAATAGAGCCCTTAACCCAGTCCTTGTCGGTATCACCAGACACTTCTGAGCTGCCAGTATGAGCGTGAATATGCCCAGACCACGGGAAATTGACAACACTACCCTTGTACAACGTCAGTAACATTGCTCCTGCCACTGTCACTGATGTCCCGACCACCTTTGCTATGCATCTCACTTTCTTCATGTCCACCTTCTCCATCCTAGTCATTCACAAACACATTTATTTTTTTATTAATTTTTAAATTCACGTACTTAGACCATTTAATTAGAATCCCCGCAATAATTAATCAAGTCGAACTAAAAGAAACTAATGATTTTTATGATTATTTTCTTCTTCTTTTAATTTTTTTTTTTTTTAACATTAATATGTACCTGCATAGTACAGCCAGAACAAATGTCATTGCTGGGAGCATGTTGCTCATGGCACAGGAAAAGGTTGGAGACGTGAACTTCAGTCCCGCATAGTATAAGTTTTGATCGATCACAGGCCTGAACATATGAGACAAAAACATGATATATCTCCATTTCGTCATACAAAATGCTTAGTCTACCTATAATTCATCAAATAAATTTATTTAATTTTTAATTTACTCACCCAAGAAGACCCAACGCAAAAAGCTGGAGGAAGATAGATAATGTCATTTTTGGCCTCACTTTCCTGTTATAAAAGTAACATAATATATATGATTGAGAGCTCATATTACATTATTGTTCACAAAGTGTGCGTATATCTATACCTTTATAAACATATATATGATATATGATTACCTACCTCTCGAGAACAATGGCGAAAGGAGCAATAACAGCAGTGGCAAAGGCATGCCTATACACCACAAGCACGTAGTGGCTCATCCCTCGGTTGAGAGAGACCTTAGTTATGATGTTCATGCCGGCGTATCCAAATTGGAGACACACCATGGCTACATATGGCCTGGATTTTTGTATAAACTTGCACAAACATCCTAGTGTTCCCTCCATTTCTTCGTTTACCAAAATTGAGGAAGTTTTCTAAAGTGCAGGGGGAACTCAAGATGTTGTGATCTTCCTCTATTACTGTCCCTCTTCTTTACGTTCTCTCCCTTCTTCTAAGCAAAAATGTGGCAGCAAGGTCGTGTATTTATAGGCCTTTATCTCAGTGAACTAGGATGACATTAATAATAATAATATCCCAAAAATAGTTATTTGTGTTTCAATTTGCCTGTATAGTATCGAGATTGAATATTCCTTCCTTTCTTTCTTTTTTTTTTTTTTTTTTTTTCCTTTTTCCCTCCACTTGCTTTGCTTATAGTTAGTAAAATTAAAAAATACATGTTCATATACATGTACCAAGATGTGGATGGCAGCAATTTAGCACCCAATGCTTTGTTTAGGGTGGATTCCATTAGGCTTAATTTATTCATTGATTTGTTTGTTTGTTTTTTTTTTTTTTAGTTATATTAATAGTGGTGAGTCCTGTTTGATAGAGAGCAAGGGCAAAGCAAATAAAGATGGAAAATGGTGCATGCTGATGCCAAAGGTGGTGGTGGAAAGTTGTGGCCCATTAATATTAATAAATTACAACATCACTTGTCATATTCTGTTTTCATGACGCGGCTATTCGAATGCATCTCCTCCATGCATAAATTATACAAAGTATTCGATATTCACATTAACAAAAAAGGTGTCTCTCCTTCAAGTTTTGGTGAATTTACATCTAATAGTGTCTTTGATTAGGATAACTTAGAATATTACCCTAAAATTTTCATGCGGTGCCCTTGCAAAAAAATGTTAGAAAACCCAAGAATGTTGAAACTCAATCTTTACAAATTATTGGTTTCCACTGATATGGATTACGAGTGGAAATTTGGGTTGAGCAATACACCCATGAAAAACGAGCATTCTTGGGGTAACAAACGAATATACACAAGTTTAATCAGGGCCGGTGGATATCTACCCAGCGACATAGCAAATAGCGGTAAATTATTTTTTTTTTATTATATTAAAAAAGTTAATTAAGCTATCATGGAATAATATGTACATGCAGAAAGTTATTTTTCTAAATTTTTAAAAAATTTTGGCAAGCAAAATGATCTCCTAAAAGTTACCAACCGATGTAAAAATTTGCCAGTCCCTGCTATCTGCACTCATCTACCTCGTTTTTTCCCGCCGCATTCACCAACTTCAAAAACGTCTCTCTCTTTCTTTCCCGATCTTGGCCATATAAGGTTTTTTATTCATTATTTTTTTTTTTTCAAGTTTATCTAGCACCATGCTATTATTGTATAGATTGAAAACTCGAAGAAGTAGTATTTTCCCTCGAATTTCAGGTATGCTTCTTATTTTTTCGGGTCCTCATTATATCGCTAAATATAGATGTGTGTGTATATGTCATTTTTCCGTTCTTTTCTATATTTTTATTTTTATTTTTAACGAATTTGTACACTATTTCACATATATCCCTGTCGTTGTTTAACATGGATGCAGAAAATCGGGAGTGTTATAGTTGATTTGTTAGTAGATCGGGTGTATTATAATTGATTTGTCAGTAGGATTATGTTTGACCAAAATTAATGGGAAAAATTGAAATCTATATTTTTTCACAATTTTTAATGTGACAGAATTTTTTTTTAATATCTGAATTTCGGTGGAATTTGTTAAAAAATTCTAAATATTTTGTCATGTTTGGGTCATGTATAATCTTTTAGTATAATAGAAAATAAATTAGAAAATGATATATTTTTAAATTGAATAAATTCCACTTTACATACCTCTTTGGGCTTTCACATTTTGACTGTTTACATATCCTTCTTTTTCTTTTTCTTTTTTTTTTTTAATTACGATGCCTAGCATACTTGAGTTATCTAATGACCTGTCACTGTTAACTTATGTTAAATTTTTTAAGGAAAAAAAAGAAAAAAACTTTTAAAAGAGACGTTACATTTAAAACCCATCCCCTAAAAATGTTTAGTACATCGATATTGTATTTGGTAAAAAAATAATACGAAAATAAATCCCGAGCAAAAATAAATATGCACACGACTTCATTATCTGATTTTTTTTATACTAAAGTCACATAGAAGGCATGCGATTTTAGTATAAAAAAATTCAATTTTAGTGTAATTTTTTTTATTATTTTTACTTCATTGCAATTTTTTATTATACTTATGAAAATGTGACATAAATCGTATGGCCCAATGGTACTTCAATGTAATTTTATTATATGTATACATTGGTTGTAGGCATGTGATTGTAGTGCAAAGTTAGTTAAACAAAGATTTTCAAAATACAATGATTGTGCGAGTTTTTTGTCATTCTAATAGAAATATGAAACACTTATATTTTATATAAAAAATGTATTCATATGTTAATACCATAAGTACATATAATAAGAATGTAATAAAAAAAAATTTAATCACTATCTAGATACATCGATTGCTATTGTAATTAAAATATAAAAAAATAAAAGAAAATAAAATCTAATACCGACCCTTACATCGATAAAAAAATACCTTATATTTAGATAATAGTGATGATTTTCTCTTAAAAGGATCTATAGAAGGCTTAACCAGCGAGTCTGAGAAGTTTCTAGTTGGGACAGAGCTAACATATGGAGGTAAACGGTGTTAGGTATTAGGTGACCTCTTCACCCATGGTCGAGTTCTGTGAGTGTATGGTATGTTTTTTGCGAGGTGATGTTAGCATACTATGGAATGATTGATGAAAGGGTAGTGTAACGTGCAAAACTCCTAAGTTAGAACCAATATGACGTAAGTCAATGGAATGTCACCTTGTAGATGGAACATTCGAATCTTGTCAACTCCTTCCTCGTTTGACCCCAGTTTGACCTCCCCTAATGTAAACTCTATTATGTGGCAATTAAGGTGCAATTGGCTCTGGCTGCTTAGGTTGGGCACCTTCATCAAGTGGTGGATTTTGTTGAAAGAGATGGTCCAAGACAATACCACCATGGTCTTCTAAGAACCATAAGCTATCTTTAACGATCTAGTAGGCCAACTGTATGTCATCAGTCAATTAAGTTGACTTTAGGGTATCGACCTACATGGAAGAAAAACAATTAACAATCATATTACATGATAAATGGGATTATATGCAGGTTGTTATATTGATTGTACTTATTAGATGACCCATCATCGCACCTAAGTATGTTATGTATCGATGATTATGCTACCTGTACCACTATAAATAGAAGAAGTCTACACCGAAAACTTAGAGTGGATGAACGATCCAAGCATGTCGATCTGTTTACTATCATATGTAACCATCATGCATTACTCTCCAATCGACATTCGTACGACCTTTGAGATCTTGTCAATGTAGCTACTCGTTAGTTTGCACTGGTTAGGGCTTTATCTAGAAGTTACCAAACTATTAGATGATGCGATCTAGAAAGTAGAAATCTACAATGTGGAAGCAGATGAAGGGTATCTTAGCCATCTAAAGACCTCGATTGATTGTATATATAGGAGGCAAAAGTTGAATAAGTCTCACAAATAAGGTCACCATACAACCTAAAATGAAATGTATGTGAATTAGAAGAGAAAAAAAATTAGCATGTATGAAATGAATTTTTAAAGCAAGATTAAACAGTGTATCTAGTATACCTGATGACTCGTCTACAAGTTGAATGCCTCGTGATACAACTGGATTACATGAGTCAGTCATTATGTAGTGTTCCTCTTAATCTGCCTTCTATCAACTAAAGGAATACTCTCTGTGATCATGAAGTCAAACCTACTAAGGGGTGCAATGTATGGAAAATGGTCCCATACCCAAAACCAAAGTAGAATCATCGCCCCCTCGGATCTTGGATACATTGATCCGTACAGTGTTACATAGCTATTGGTATAGCCATACTAGATAGGCCAATCCCTAACTATATGTCCGTACTATCTAAAAGTCATCTAATAAGGGAAGGTACATGAGATGTACGTAGCTAGAAGATTTATTTGCAAATAAGAATTCCCCTATTAGCTGGAGGATATACGCACGAGTGTGATGCTTCATCTTATCCTTGTCAGCATTGTTCGGTATAATCCCAAATCTACTGGCTAGCCAAGATAGTTGTACGTGGCTGCCCTTCACACCATAAGATCGTAGAACATCACCTAATAGGTTTCTCACCACATTTGCCTAATTCTTATTGGCATTGCTAATGACAACAACACCATCAACCTTAAGGCCTAGTTGGACCTCAATATCCAAGAGCATAATGGTCATCTCATCGTGCACCATATGGAATGTATGTGTCTTTGGCCTCCATCTCTCCACAAGGGTAGTAATCAAGTGCTAGTCCATCTGGATGAATGAAAGTTAGTTAACAACCATAAATCCTACCTCTACTAAGTATGTCTCCATGCATAGATCCAATGGTATGAGCTCCTCACTCTTATTTATTGCTAGCTTACGCCATCTAATTGTGACTACACTTGGTGCTTGCATTAAGTTACATGGACAAAAATATTAACATATCATCACTTAACTTACATATTAGTTGAATGAAAGAAATTGTTAAATAATAGACCTGTTCCTCCCATACATCCTATGAACGATGGGATCCTTGCTCACCCAAAATTGAAGGGTCAAAGGGTCCCAAGTCCATCTAGCCTGCAATAAGGTTTAACATTCATCAGTAACGATGCAAGTAATATCAAACGGATAGATATTACAAAGTAATGGTAAATTTATGTGTATGGATATGCAAAAAATAGTAATACGAATTACCAACCCTATTCAGATTCGAACATCTATGCTTGTTATGTCCTTCTCTTCAACAGTAATTACATCTATTCCTATCAGGTGCTTCACGTATATCCATCTCCATGTGGTAATGTTTTGTTCTAAGCTTCCCTTTGTCTCTCTTTAGCTTAGACTATGGCTTAAGCTTTGGAAATTTCACTACTGGCCAACTAATCTAGTCACCTAATGGGAAAAAATGTTTTGGTATACATTAAGTTGGTTTGTCCACTTGTGCCATTGATAGATATGGTTTAGGGCATTTGTCCTTAGCTCTGTTGCAACTGCTAATGCATGGGAGTAAGGAATTCTATATATTTGTTATTTTTGGCACGTACAAAATTAGTTATCCATGTCAATAGTGTGAACTCTACGACCACCTTTTATCACTCCCTTTGGCTCTCTTTGGCTATCGGTTCTCACCTCAAACAGTCCATTGCGCCCACTATAATTGGTAACCTTGTATGTACTTCCTTACATAATCCATTTCTCTATCAACTATTGTGCTTATGTAGTGTACACCCTACCCCCCAACATGACCTCTGAAATTTCTTCATCCTTTTTCTCCTACATTGTGATAGTGTTATAGAATATCCTTTGTACTAAAGCTGCAGCTGGTAAGCTATGACAACCTTTAAGAACTGCATTATAGCTCTCAACAATGTTTTACATCATGTATCCGAACCTGTAATTACCATCTGCATACAATGCCCATCTATCGATGTCAAGTTTTGCAAACCAATGTGGAGTGTTCTCATTCACTATTGACATCTCTTCCATTAAGGCAAAGATTTTTCGTTGCTACGCTTGCATACTTATTGCGGTTGCGAATTTCTTACATGCTTGGTTTTTATGTTTGTGATTAAAATTACTAGCTATGTGTTTTATGCAATATCTCCAGACCGCAAAAGGTGATTGCTAATCATTATTCACATTATCAAAAGCCTTCTTAATATCAATATGCCTGTCAAAGATCAAGCATATTGTCCCTTCCCATCCACTAACTGTATGTTTCTTCAAATGTCGAAGGAACCAAGACCATGTCTTCTCGGATTCCGTGTTAACGAGTGCGAAAGCCAATGGTACAATGTTATTATTTCCATCCATTATGCATGCAACACATAACTTATGATTGTACTTGCCATACAAAAAGGTGCCATCAATGCAAATGAAGAGATGACGGGATGATGGAACGACCGTATCTAAATGCATGTACATAAGGTCCAAATGTCCAAAATACCCACTTCATCTCTAATACACCTGGCTCTACTGTACCTTTTCACCCCCACTTAACCTTTGATCTTGGGTTTGTTATCTTAATGGTGTTTAGAAGTTTTGGAAGATCATTGTACAATTTCTCCCAATTACCATACACCATCTTTATTATTTTTCTCTTCCCTTTGAACACCGACCTTCTCGTTATCGTACATTCAAATTCGTTATGAATATTTTGAGTCAAGTTTGCAATAGTAATATCAGGTTTCATGCTAACATTTCCAATGAATTGTCTAGCCATTAAATAACTATCTATCTAGGGATGATCTTGTCTTATTGCTAGGTTAACACATGTGTGCGGTCCTTTAATAATCGTTATCACAAACATGCCATATACTTGCTTTTTATATGCTCTTAGTCTCCACTTGCATCCATTTGCCCTTTCTGTACAGTAAATGTCTCATACCATTGGGTTCGATTCTTGTACTCAAAAGTTGTAGTGCTGCTTTATGTTGTAATTCTTCACAACGTCCTGTAGCTCCTTCTTAGTGCCAAATCTAGTGCTGATGCTTAACTTATCGTTATCAATTGTGTTGCTGCATTACGTGTTTTGGTCATCTTTAAATGTAACATGTCCATTGTCACTACCCATATTTAGGAACAGGATTGGATCTCTTACAGTAAGTCGGTTATGTTGTGTCATAGGAGTTTGAATAAGGGTTGATGAAGGCACAAATGGATTGGCCATGGAGACATCACTTCCTAACACATCAAAAGTCATCATGTCCCCACCTTCATTATCTACCTTATCATAGTCAGCTTCACCTTTCTCTTCACCCTCATCACCATCCTCTTAACTATCATCATCATAATTTTTATCATCATTACCATCAAGACCCATAGCAATGCTTTCCATATAAGGATCGTAACTCAAATTTTCTTACCAAATTTCCCCATACTTTACATCAAGTGCTTCTTTCTTCACATTAACGTTGATAGCATCATCTTAAACCATGTCTTGCACTGTAGTATGAAGGTGACTATCATTGGCCATGGAAAAATCAGTTCTAAATGAGTGTACCTACTATGATGCAATGTTTGTAGGGTCATTATTAGGGCCTACACTACTTTGCTCGCTCAACTGAACATAAATGTGCTGAATACCTCATTCACCTAATGTTTCAGCCATCTCAATAAAGTTTTCAACATTGTCATCATCCTTGATGGGAATCAACTCATAGTGGACACCGCCTTCGTAATATATTGGATGCCTATGAACAATTTCTACCTTAGCAGTGCTAATCCCAATGCTATTGCATATTCTGTTAAAAAAAAATGGGCATAATTTGACCCTTTATTCATTTTCAGCTTCTTCATTGGCTTCCTATTATACTCCACTCCCATGTTACCCTCACAATATTTCCATGTGCATAAATAATGATTTTCACATAATCTATCATTTTGCCCTTAATTATTACACGAGTAACCACCAAGTTAGTGAAAACTCTATATAGTAATTACATTCCACTCACTAAAATTGACATTTCTGACTAACATAACATCATTATATGACTTCCATCTTCAAAAGGTTCTTAACTGACTACATTACTCACATTAAGTAACTGATATTTCTACCACTATCCTCAATAACTAAGTACAACCTTTCTAAACTACTACAACAACATTGATGCAATTTATATAAAGTAAGTCAAATTTTTTTACGAAATATAAATCGCTATAAATACTAAAAATTCATAACAAAACTAATTACACAATGCTAAAAAAAATTAATTAATTAAAAGGATAGGTTAAATGAAACTAGCTAATTCTTGCAAAAACATCAATATTTGGACACCAATACGTTAGTGAGATAGAGAAATTTGTGCATGAAAATTTTTTTGAGATAGATTATGTGAGTGAAAAGGTAGGTAGCACTGATTTTGGGAACATTTGTATGTGTACTGAAGTCATATAATCCCCATGCAACTTCAGTGTAAAAAAATTTGGGTAGTAAAGTCACATGCTTCGTAATTTTGTATATACTTTTGCTTGGGACTTATTTTTGTATTATTTTTTGCCAAATACCTTATCGTTGCACTAAATTGCATTTATTTTTGTATTATTTTTTTTCATTTATTGCTCTTTTAAAAATATATATATAAATATGAATTAAATGAAAAAAATTACCAAAATACAAAGCCTAAATCACATGTTTAAAATACTACATTCAATTTAATAAAAAATTCACATTTTTAAAATGTGATTTCATGTTTCATGTACTGTTGCTATATCGTATTTAATAAATGTGATTTTATTAAGTTATTTATTATTTGTGTTAAAAACATAATGTCATGAATTAGTGGCTAAGACACGAGGGAAAAATTTGTAGGTTATAGGTTTGAATTTTTATGGATGTGTTGGTTTAGTTTTTTCTTTGTGCAAGCCTATGCCACATTTATTATATACGATATTAATGCAAGTAAAAGTATATTGCATGTAATAAATGTGATAATAATATAAATTTTAAAATCACATTTAATACATATGATATTTCAATGGTGATTATGCAATTAATTTGGTATAAGTGGTATTTATATAATATTTATTTATGTTAATAGTAAATATGTAATTAATTCCATATTGATAATTTTGATTGAGATATGGAAATTGTTTTACTTTTTGATAAAATTGCCTTTCATCAACAATTAACTCTTTGTTTTTAAGTTTGTAGAACCATCTCTTTTGAAGTAAGCACCTCATCTTATTTATTATATTTGTTTCCATATTGCGTATTGGATATATTAGCAATGTATCAATTGAAATGTCCCATATATTGTACTAAATAAGCTCTGCTTTCTATTAATGATTAATCTCTTTTTTTTCTAAGGAATCAATAAACCAACATTAGAATCCCTTTTGAACTATTTGCTACTAGCAATTGTTTATGACAATTTTATGCTACATTGTAGGAAAGATCTCAAGGTTATTACATGCTTGATCTTATTGTTGATGTTTCAGCTGTAGTTAATCGAATCTTGATCAAGACTAAAGTATTCATCATTTCCTTATTTCCTATGCAGTAAACAAATTATGAGTAATAGATTGGGTTCAAATACTTCTTGCACTTTAAAAGGGAAAGAATCATCATTAAGGAAGTTGAGAAGTTGGAGCATGATTTTAAGAAGACACAATCAAATGATATGAAAAAAAATCATCAAACTTGTTTTGTAGTTATATTATTGTATTGTGTCTGGTGAAAGCAAATTGTGCAGGATGGAACATCTATACTTAATGTGATGTTATCATTGTAATATTAAACATCTTTTTATCAATAAAATGCTGTTAGGTAGTTATATGATTTATATAGCCTTATAGTTTATTGTTAATGTATCTATATCATTTTTAAGATCCTCCTAATGTTACTAGTAGCCTTTCTTTGTTGTCCTATGCACAATAAAGCATGCTTGAAGATGAAAATATGACCTGCAACTCTTTGCCTAATATGTA
Organism: Lumnitzera littorea; assembly: GCA_024138015.1. Taxonomy (NCBI): domain Eukaryota; kingdom Viridiplantae; phylum Streptophyta; class Magnoliopsida; order Myrtales; family Combretaceae; genus Lumnitzera; species Lumnitzera littorea. The sequence continues at coordinate 76,507,655 of JAMXBB010000003.1, read as the reverse complement.
CACAATCTCATTATACACATTATATACCTTCACTACACATACAATTGCCTCACTACACATAACACACACTACTCATTATATACATCGAATACCTTCATTGCACATAATTATTCCATTATGCATAAACTCAACAAACATTACTCACTACATGCACTGCATATCTTCACTATACACAACAAGCACTACTCATTGAATACACTCAATTTCACTCTATACCCAGCACTTACTATACATACACACATTTATATCAACACAACCTCATTACACATTCTCTAATACACCACCTCTTGCACCACTTTTACTGCATTAGCACCATGCGTAGTAAATAGCTACTCCACTACCAATATACAACATATAACAATAAACAACACTAAAGCTTTTGTAGGTAGGATGATATATAAATCCATATTGTATAGACATTATAAAACCATAAGTAACACCATCATTTTATAGGTCTTCTAGAAATAATACATATGTCATTTACAAATCCATAATTTATGAACATCGTAACACTTTAAATAAAACCATCATTCTAAGGGTCTTTTATATTAGAAAATGAAACACATAGCACACACTTTGGCCTCTTTTGCTCATGCTTCATGCTCTATACATTACAAAATTGCCACAATGTTTGCCTTGTAGTATTAGCATTACATGCTTCGAATTATGTGCAACATAAGCACATTTTCCATATCGCTTCACTCTCTTTCTTTAATTGATTGTGTTTGGATTCCTTAGCTCGCTTGGGCCACGTTTTCAAGATTTTTTAAGTTAACCTGGCTGTTTATGTATTTTAGGAGCCATGGGTGCAATCCCAAATCTTAGGCCACTATTCCTTCCTTGGAATTGGAGATATAATGGCTTGATAAGTTGCTATATAAGCATCATGGTTATAACAATAAATGTATGTATTGTTCAGGCCTTTGAAAATTTTGAAGATCGCTACAACACCATACTTGCATGGTATGTGTGTTGAGATTGACTACATGTCGCTCAAAGCCATTATCAACCTCATACATATTCACTCTAGAAGCAATTGTTGAGTAGTCCTTAGCTATGGTGGATGTTTTCTCAAGTCTCTTCAAAATATTAGGATAGATATAGCATAACTTTCTATTCTTTCCCTCTTAAGATTGAATCTCTTCATAAGACAAACCCAGTACCACTCCAATAAGGAAATGATTGGCAAAGCATGTACTTTCAATACCATGTTATTGAAGGATTCATTTAAGTTATTGACAAGAGTATCGTACTTCCCTTGATTACTAAAATGCGACTTATAACAATGTAGTAGTGGAATGTTTGACAATCATTGCCATATTGCTTTAATAATATTCTTCATTGCATTTATCTTGTTCTCCCATTCTCAAATCATTGTTGCATTTGCAATTTACCACATTGCATTTTAAGTTCTTGCCCAATAAATTTTTTCTTAAAGTTGTCATATAAATGTCTCATGTAATATCGGTGCTTACATGTTGGAAACAAATCCATTAGTGCATTTTTGGGTCCTTATATGACATAAAACATATAGTTATTCAGTTAATGTGATTCAATCACAAAAATGATATAGTGACAGATGTGTTATCAATAGCTAAACCTTCTATCCATCAGAAATGACTACTAAGCTAAGTGCCTTTAGGTTTCTAATGTCATCTTTAAATATTTGTAGAAACCAATGCTATAAATCACCACATTTTGACTCTATGATGGTAATTGCTATGGGAAAGATGCTACCATTTCCATCTCTCCTAACTATTATGAGCATATGACTAACAAAGGGCCTCATATGTTTGGAAATGATGCGAATCGTGACCAAGAATAGATAAGGCCAGTCGTTGGATGGGTCTAAACTTATAGAAAGCTCGAAAAAGATTAATGGTGAAAAGTGTGAAAGGGCAAAAACGAAGAATGAAACAGTAAGCAAAATTCACGAATAGCTCTAGAGGATATGATGCATCAGTGGAACATTCGAAGACTCACGGCACAATTCAATATGACATATAAATTGATTCGGTGAGGTTATTCGCTACCTAAACTTGCATAAGGGAAATGATAAGAGTGATGCCGAGAGTAAACAAATAGTGTTTATGTAAAGAAGAAAATGTATTTAAAGAGTGTATATTAAGAATGATATGATGTTCTCATAGTTATAAGTACAAGGCTATTTATACCCATATTTTAGGGGAACTTACCTAAAAAGGAAAAGATAAAAGGGCATTTCCTAAGGGAGTAATGTACAAGATACAAAAAGGTAAAAATGAATATACAAGTAAAACAACGATTGGTGCAACGGATTCTATATATGATATTGTACACGTGGCGATGCTACATTAGCGAGGTCGTTAGAAGATGCGAATAAAAACATACGGATAGATGAGCTTGTCTGAGCAGCGATGGCTTAGTCAGTCTAGACTCTCTCTCTCGACTTCTCGGCAAGGAAGATGCCGAGTAATTAGTCGACTTAGTATTGGAGAGTAATCATCAACTCGGCATATTGTAGGAAAAATGGGTAGTCATACGGCATGGCATGAAGGGTGATTCGACAAGGAAGCACTCGCCATCAATAGAGGTTGGTTGGAATAGAATGATTCATCATACTAGCCTCTAGTCTTCAGGCTCGACTATAGGTCTAGTAGCTTGATTCCCATCATTCCCTTCGGGTTGTTTTGGATTTGGGATCAAATCTAAATGGTGTTCACTTAGTTCTTCGTTAAGGTAATATAGACTGAGGTCAGCATTGTTAAAGGTGTCAGAAATCCTATAGTCCTCGAGTAACTCTAACCTGTAGGTATTATCATCGATCTTTTAGAGGATTTTGAAAGGTCCTTCCGTTCTTGTAGATAATTTGTTCCTCCTCTTGTTTGGGAATCGCTTCATGCTGAGGTGCAACCACACCAAGTCTCCCGGCTGAAATCATTTAGTTCTACCCTTGGTCTTTTCTTGCATTCTTCTAGTAACATGGTTGATATGCCAAGTGACCCTATTGTAGATGTGCTGAAGGGATTGTGCTCTGGCTGTTGTGTTAGGGTCCTCTTACGTAGATATTGGTATAGGGGTATGGTCGAGGGGCAACTCGGGATTGAACCTATAGACTATCTCGAAGGTAGTCTACTTAATGGGGTCATGTATTGTTCAGTTATAAGCAAACTTGACCATTGGTAGGCAGATGTCCCAATCAGCTAAGTTCTTGCCTACTGCAACTCGGAGTAGTGACCCTAAAGTTCGATTAACCACTTCTATTTAGCTGTTAGTTTAGGGGTGACATGAGGTATTAAAGAGTAATTTGGTTCCCAATCGATGCTACAAGGTTCTTAGAAAATGGCTTAAGAACTTCGGGTCTCTATCAGAGACTACACTTCTTGGCATACTGTGTATCTGCATAATCTCCTACAAGAAAAGAGAAGCAATAGTTGAAGCGTCGTTAGTCTTAGTGCAAGGTACGAAGTGTCTCATCTTATTGAACTAATCTATGACAACCATTACAGAATCTTTGCCTCAAGCAGTTCGTGGCACTCTGAGAACAAAGTCCATGCTCAATTCAGTCTATGGTCTCGTTGGGATGGGTAGGGGCATTGCTTTTCCTTACTTGGCTTAGCACTTTGCCTTCTTGCACACAATACATCTTTCGATAACTTGGTGTACATCTTTCCTCATTCTCGACTAAAAGAATAAGCCATTTATTAGTTTATAGGTCCACCTTTCCCCAAATGTCCAGAGAGACCTCTATTGTGGGCTTCCTTAACTAGTAGCTCTCTTAGTAAACAAGTCAGCACTCATAATTTTTCACCTCGAAACAAGTAGCCATCCTCTACATGATATTCATCCACTATCCTCCCATCTACACATCGTGAAATTATGGGTCCAAAGTATGGATCCATGAAGTACTATTCTTTGATACTCATAAACCCAAAAAGTCCGGTCTGTAGTTATGATAAAAGTGCATATCTCCTCAAAAGAGCATCAACAACTATGTTGCTCTTTCCCTGCTTGTACTTAATTACAAAATCGAACCCTTCAAGGAATTCAACCTACCTTGCCTGCCGCTTTGATAACTTGCTTTAACTCTAGAGGTATCTTAGTGATTCATGGTCAATATATATGATAAATCCTCTTGGCAGTAAATAAAGTTGCTATACTTTCATTTCTTGGATCAATGCTAAAAGTTCCTTGTCATACACAAAATAATTCAATTGGGGTCCTCAGAGCTGCTTACTTTGAAAGGCAATTGGTTGGTCTTCCTACATTAGGACAACGCCTATTCTAATGCCTGATGCGTTACATTCCAACTCAAAAATTTTGTTGAAGTTGAGTAGTACTAACACCGGGGTGAAGGTCAACCTTTCTTTTACCTCAGCAAAGCTCTTCTCCTCCCTTTCTTCCCATTGAAAGTCGGTGTTTTTCTTCGTTAGTTTAGTAAGTGGCATAGTAAGGGTGCTGAAATTCTTGATGAATTTTCTATGAAATGAAGCCAGTTCGTGGAAATTTCTCATGTCAGTATAAGTAATAGGAGTCGGCCAATCAACAATTGCTCGGACCTTCTCATTATCGATTCACAAGCCTCCTCCATTGACTACATAGCCTAAGAATACCACTTCCTCTGGGCAAAAGCAACATTTCTTTAGATTGTTGAATAATGTCTTGGCATGGAGGATATCTAAGACTGCTTTGAGATGTTTATAGTGACTTAACATTTTGGTACTGTAGACTAGGATGTCATTGAAGTACACTATGACACATTTCTCGATGAGATGTCTTAGTACATGGTTCATCGATCTCATGAAAGTGCTCGGAGCATTTGACAAGCTAAAGGGCATGACCATCTACTCGTAAAGTCCATGTTGAGTCTTGAACGCAGTCTTCCATTTGTCGCCTAGTCTTATGTGGATTTGATGGTAACCAGATTTAAGATCAATCTTGTTGAAAATCTTAGCTCTATTCAGTTCATATAACATGTCTTCTAGCTTCGGGATTGAATACCTGTATTTGATCGTGATTTTGTTCACTACTCGATTGTCTATACACATCCACTAGGTTCCATCCTTCTTCAGCACTAAAAGTGTAGGTACCGCACAAAGGTTGAGACTTTCTCTTACATAGCCCCTCTCTAGCAATTCATTAACTTGACATTGGAGCTTAGAAGCTTACTCGGGATTCATCTAATAAGCTAGCTTATTGCGAATTGTAACGCCGGGTATTAAGTCAATGTGGTGCTCTATGCCTTGAGTTAGAGGTAACCCCTCAGGTAACTATTTTGGAAACTGGTCGGCATATTCATCTAACAATTGCTTAATCTCTAGGGGTAACTCACCCCACTCCCTCATTTCCAAAAATTGCCTAACCAATAAGAGGGTCAGTTCATTAACATTGATGGCCTCTCGGAGCTCGACTTTACTCATCACTAGAGCCTTCTTCAATTTGCAAGCAAGTTCCGTTTGCAACTTATTGACTTCTCTTAGCAGCATCGAGTTTAGTGTAATATCCTAGTCATCCTTCTCGAACATGTATGTGTTCCTATAGCCATCATGGATGACCATCCTATTAAATAACCACACCCTACCTAGCAACATGTAGGAAGCATACATGGGTAGGACGTCATAGAGAATCTCGTAAGAGTAGTTCCCAATAGTGATCGGCAGTAGTATTTATCGAGTGACATGTAACGCTCCTTTCTCACTTAACTAGTGCAACTTGTATAGCCTTGGATGTAAACAGTCAACAACTTTAGTTTTGAAACAAGATTGGTTGATGCCATATTGGTGCAACTTCTGCTATCCACAATGAGGGTGTACATTTGATCATTCACCTTGTAGGTGGTATGGAATAAATTCTCTTTTTGCTCCTCTTCTTGTGAGGGTTCTCTGTTTATAGTGCGTTGGATAACCATGGGTAACTAATCTAAGTTCGCAGGAAACTCGTCCTCCTTAATCAGCTCTTTCTTAGCACTTTCTTTCTTGGTAGGAACCACCTCCTCATCGGGTTCCTCATTCATGCTCTCCACTTCTAGCTTTGGGATGTCTCCCTTATTGACCATCGTTCATCGACTCGGGCACTGAGCAGCTATGTGTCTGAACCCCTAGCACTTAAAGCACTTGATTTGGTTAGTCTTCTCGCCAGACCCTTACCCCTTCTCGCCAGACCTTTACCCCTTCTCATACGTTTGGGTCGACACTACATCATTTGGTCAGTCCTTTTGCTTGGCTCTTATAGTAATCTTTTTGCTTAACTCTATATTGGATTGAGTTCGGTGACTTGCCTCTTTGGGTCGGTTAATCAGTATCCTCGCTAGTACTCGACTTCTTCTTTACCTCTCTACTCGTTGGGCAATCATAATAGTTTCATCCATCGTGTCAAATATGTTGGAGCTTCACAACGTCTTGAATGTCTCCTCTCAACCTAGTAACGAACCTTGAGACTGTTCGAGCTGGTGGTTCTTCCACTTCGTAATACATCATAAGGATTTGAAATTCTTAAACATACTCGTTAATAGTTCGACCTCCTTGTCTCAACTCCTGAAGCCAAGTGAATGTATCTTAGAGGTATGTTTTTGGCATGAACCTATTTTTAAGCACTCTCTTCATCTTGAGCTAAATGTTAATCTCTTGTTACCCCTCTTGTCTTTTCATGGCCTGAAAATTCTTCCTCTACATGGCGGCATATTCGAAGAACTCAATAGTAGCCGTTCTTACTTTCTCAAAGTCCTCGTACTGATAATAGTCAAACACATGCTCCACCTTCTCTTCCTACTCCAGATATTCATTAGCATTCCTGGATCCATTGAAACTCGTAATTCGAAGCTTTACATGGTTGGATGCTCTGGGGATTCATACACGCTACTCTTCAAAATACTCTTCTTCCTCTTCATCAAGCTCTCTTAGGTCTATCCTTCGCCTTACACATTTGCTAACTCCTCCACCTCGAACGGGTCAAGTTGAGTTTTGACCTTTAATAGGTTGAGCAGCTTTTGGGGTATTTTGCGTACTCGCCTTACTCGTTTGCTAACTCCTTCACCTTGAATGGGTCGAGCTAAGTTTTGACCTCTAATAGGTTAAGCAGCCTGTAAGGTATTCTGCCCCTTCTCATATGTTCGGGTCGACACTACATCATTTGGTCGGCCTTTTTGCTCAGCTCTGTATTAGATTGAGCTCGGTGACTTGCCTCTCTGGGTCGGCTAGTTAGCATCCTCGCTGGTATTTGGCTTCTTCTTTGCCTCTCTACTCGCTAGGAAGTCATAATAGCTTCATCCATTGTATTGAATTGTTGGAGCTCTACAACGTCTTGAATGTCTCCTCTTAACTTAGTAACGAATCTTGAGGCTGTTCGAGTTGGTGGTTCTTCCATTTCGTAATGTATCATAAGCATTTGAAATTCTTGAGCATACTCGTCAATAGTTCGACCTCTTTGTCTCAACTCTTGAAGCCAAGCGAATGTATCTTGGAGGTATGTTTCCGGTATGAACCTGTTTTTAAGCACTCTCTTTATCTTGAGCCAAGTGTTAATCTCTTATTACCCTTGTCTGCTCATGGCCTGAAAATTCTTCCACCACATGGTGGCATATGTAGAGAACTCAACAGTAGCAGTTCTCACTTTCTCAGAGTCCTTGTACTGATAATAGTCAAACACACGCTCTACCTTTTCTTCCCACCCTAGATATTCATCAACATTCCTAGATCCATTGAAACTTGGAATTCAAAGCTTCACATGGTCGTATGCTCTGGGGATTCATACACGCTCTTCTTTAAAATACTCTTCTTCCTCTTCATCTAGCTCTCTTAGGTCTATCCTTCGCCTTACTCTTGCTAACTCCTCCACTTTGAACGGGTTGAGCTGGGTTTTGACCTCTAACAAGTTGAGTAGCTTGTGGGGTATTTTACGTATTCGCCTTACTCGTTTGCTAACTCCTCTACCTCGAACTGGTTGAGTTGGGTTTTGACCTCTAACATGTTGAGCAGCTTGTAGGGTATTCTACCCCTTCTCATACGTTCGGGTCGACACTATATCATTTAGTTGGCCTTTTTGCTCGGCTCTTACATTAATATTTTTGCTTGGCTCTATATTGGATTGAGCTCGATGACTTGCCTCTCTAGGTCGGCTAGTTAGCATCCTCACCGATACTTGGCTTCTTCTTTGTCTCTCTACTCGCTGGACAATCGTAATAGCTTCATCCATTGTGTCGAATTGTTGGAGCTCCACTACGTCTCGAATGTCTCCTCTCAACCTAGTAATAAACCTTGAGACTTGAGCTGGTGGTTCTTTTAGTTCACAACGCATCGTAAGCATTTGAAATTCTTGAATATACTCATCAATAGTTCGACCTCCTTGTCTCAGCTTTTGAGGCTAAGTGAATGTATCTTAGATCTATGTTTCCAGTACGAACTTGTTTTTAAGCACTCTCTTCATCTTGAGCCAAGTGTTAGTCTCTTGTTACCCCTCTTGTATTTTCATGGCCTGAAAATTCTTCTACCACATGGCGGCATATGTGGAGAACTTAATAGTAGCAGTTCTCACTTTCTCAAAGTCCTCGTACTGGTAATAGTCAAACACACGCTCTACCTTCTCTTCCCACTCCAAATATTCATCAGCATTCCTAGATCCATTGAAACTCAGAATTCGAAGCTTCATATGGTCAGATGCTTTGAGGATTCATATACACTTCTCTTCAAAATACTCTTCTTCCTCTTTATCAAGCTCTCTCAGGTTTATCTTTCGCCTTACTCATTTGCTAACTCCTCCACCTCAAACGGGTTGAGCCGGGTTCTAACCTTTAACAAGTTGAGTAGCTTGTAGGGTATTTTGTACGGCCTTAGTGGGTCAGCAAGATAATACATGAATAGCTTGGGTTAGATCCACTAATAGGTTAGCTACTTCATCAGGTCTCTTGTAAGTTCTTTTAGGGGTTCCTTAAGATTGTCGTTCATAGTAGACAACTCTACTGTCATCACTAGTACTAATATTCATACTTGGGTCGATCTTTTTTCTTCACAGATTCAAACTAAAAAAAACACTTTAAAAAAGTGAACAGTTAACAACATAACTGTTAAATGAACACAATAACTTGCTCTATTTCACATACACAAAACAAAGTGTAACAGAAATTTAAGAAGAACTACTACAGTTCACATAAAACCTCCGCTCTAATACCAAGATGGTGTGAATTGTGACCAAGAATAAATAAGGCCAGTTGTTGGATGGGTCTAAGCATGTAGATAGCTTGAAAAAAATTAATGGTGAAAAGTGTGAAAGGGCAAAAATGAAGAATGAAACAGTGAGCAAAAACCATGAACAGCTCTAGAGGATACGATGTACCAATGGAACTTCCAAGGACTTACGGCACAATTCGATATGACGTACGAATTGGTTTAGTGAGGTTACTTGCCACTTAACCTTGCTTAAGGGAAATGATAAGAGTGATGCCAAGAGTAAACAAATGGTGTCTATGCAAGGAAGAAAAAGTACTCAAAGAGTGTCTATTAAGAATGATTTGATGTTCTCACAGTTACAAATACAAGAGTATTCATACTCATAAGTTAAGGTAACCTACCTGAAAAGGAAAAGACAAAAAGGGCATTTTCTAAGGGAATAATGTACAAGATATAAAAGGAGAAAAATGAATATACAAGAAAAACAACGAATGGTGAAATGGATTCTGCACATGATATTGTATACGTGGAGATGCTACATTGGCAAGATCATTAGAAGATACAGACAAAAACTTTCGGACAGATGAGCTTGTTTGAGTGGGGATGGCTTAGTCAATCCAGACTCTTTCTCTCGACTTCTCGGCAAGAAAGATACTAAGTAATTGGTCGGCTTGGTGTTGAAGAGTAGTCATTAACTCGGCATAATGCAGAAAAATGGGTGGTCATTCGGTACGACATGAAGGGTGACTTGGCAAGGAAGTATTCGCCATCGGTAAGGGTTAGTTGGGACAGAAGGATTCATCGTTCCAACCCCTCTAGTCTTTGGGCTCGGCTGCGAGTCAGAGGTTCGATAGCCTGATTCCCATCAACAACCCTCCATTGATGCATCACATTTAATAATAGCATGGCTTCCAATATCATAAGTCTTAACCATTTATACATAATACCATATCAAACCATATCGCTATCCTTTATCTCCCTGCAAAATATCTTAAGCTTTTCTCTTTACTAGCTATGACATACGGATGCCTATGTCAACAGCAATGTCTCTCATTACATGCTTTTGAATAGCAAGTACTTTCCATTTTAGACCATTATTACGAAATTCCTATAGGTATTTACGTGCAAGGAAATTATAATTGACATGTATAGTTTTTAAACTCTAAGGGAAATTGTAATTAGGATTGAATGTTTTCACTTGGAATGTCTCTTGATCACTAATTTTTTATGTAGACACTCACTACTTACTATTGTGAATTGTGACTATGAATTGATAAGGCCAGTCATTAGATGGGTCTGAACTTGTAGAAATCTCGAAAGAGTTAATGGGGGAAATGCACGAAAGGAATCAACGACAAATGAAAAGTAAACAAAGCCTACGAACAGCTCTAGAGGATCTGTTGCATCAATATAACTTCCGAAGACTTAAGGCACAATTTGATATGACATACGAATTGGACTGGTGAGATTACTCACAACCTAACCTTGCTTAAGGAAAATGATAATAGTGATGCTAGGCATAAAACAGTAGAGTGTTTATAGTAGGAAGGAAAAATACTCAAGTATATTAATGATGATGATGTCTATATGCGGCTTACAAATACAAAGGGTATTTATACTTAAGAATCCAGGGTAACTTGCCTAAAAGGGAAAAGAAAAAATGAGTGTTACCCTAATGTAGCAATGTACAACAATATAAAAGGGTAAAAATGAATATTCACAAAAGCAATAATTAGCGGGGAAAATTCTACACGCGGTCTTGTACACATAAGGATGTTGTATTGGTGAAGTTGTTAAAAGATGTGGACAAAATAGTACGGTTAGTTGGCTTGTCTGAGTAGAAATGAATTATGTAGTCTATGGTCTCTCTCTTGGCATGGTAGCAAGGGTGATGCCGAGTAAGTGGTCAAGCATGAGGGAGGATTGGATGCTGTCTCGGCCATCCATTTCTCGGCATTCTATCTACAAGTGATTGGTAATCATTTAGTACGGCTTAAGGAGTGACTTGACAAGGAAGTATTCGGCCTTGGCAGGAGTTTGCTAGAGTAAAAGAATACATCTTGTCAAGCTCTCCAATCTTCGGGTTCGGCTGTGGGTCAAAGGGCTAGTAGCTCGGTTCCCATCACCTACACTTGTTGACATAGTACATAGACTCTTTGTCTTTTTAGTTGAAGGCATATCAATAATCAATGCCCTTCCTTATTGTGAAGGCCTTTAGACAAACTATAAATGTCTTCACATTTTGGAAATTTCATCCCTAACATTAAGTGAGCCTCTTTTCCATCGACATCATCACTATATACAACAAACTTATCCAAATCTTCCTCCTCTTCAGAACTAACTAAACTCTACAAATCATCATCTAGTGAGGGTTCATCCCATTCAGTCCCAACATAATCTACACCCTTACAAATGTTAATAGTGAAGGGAATCCTATCATTTTGTTAACAATTTGCATCAATAAGGTCAAAGTCATAATTAATTCTTTCATTACTCAAGTACTCATCAAGATTGGAGTTAATGTCAACATCACTACCATTAATGTGGTCACTAAGCCCAGCATGTCCTTCATCGTCATCCATATCAACATAATTAGTTACCACCTCATTCATACCCTTATCTAAAGACTTATTTAAACCATCATCCATAGTCACATTTAAAGGTTTTCTCTATTAGTTATAGGAAGCACATTTGTATTGGGAGGCATCATAACATCAAAAACAAGTGGATGAACAACAATATATAGCATAATTATGTAAACCCCTAACGAATGGTATAAGTTCAACATTTCAACAACATCGACATCATTTTGGATAAGTGCATGACCACTATCTAAAGATTGCTCAGGTATTAAGTAATACATAAATGCACTTTGTGGTTACCTTAACTCTACAACAATTCCCAAGATTTGAAAAAATCTCATCATATCAAGATCTAAATTCTTCCTTAATTCAATACACCCACCATCATAAGTCCATATGACCCTTTTAATAAATTGCCCACCATGATGAATCTTGAAGTTCATGGGATTTTCAATCACCATGGCTCGATTCTACAACAGTAAAAAAAAAAAAAAAAAACTATTAATGTAATATGCTTCAAAGTCAACTTTTATTAATGAAAGAAAAAAATCATCTATCATTAGTTTTCTAAGAATTTTCAATAAGGAAAAAAAATTAAAGATTCATTATACAGGTCATTACATTTAACTGATTTTAAATGATTTAAATGAAATCACTTGAAATTTTGATATAACTAAGCTAAAAATAGTAGAGAAATAATATAATCTAAAATAATCTTTGAACAACAACAGGGAAGAAAGATTGGAAATGATAGATTAAGTTAGGCACTAGAGATAATAACGTACCTAATGGACTGATTATGATATTTCAATTTGAACTAGCAAATTAAGTTCGTTGACTTGTCCTCTTCACTTGTGCTAGCTGATAAAGTTAGGGCTTTAATGAGTTGAATTTTTGTGATTATACATGATTGGAATTATTTGGAGGTTTTATGTTATGATTTAAGGGATTTTGATATAGGATTAGGGTTTTGATATTGGAGGGAAATATAATGTCAGTACATTGTTTTAGGTTTTAGGAGTTTAAGTCGTCTCTTTAATGTCTTTTTAATATTTTTTAAAAGATTTTAACGGAAGTTAATGGTGATGGGTGATTAGATAACTTGAGTATGCTAGATGTCATAATTAAAAACATAGGTATGTAAACCGTCAAAATGTGAAAACTCAAGTATGTAAAGTAGAAATTGCCCTTTTAAATTTGGTCTAGTACAAAAACTCAAGATTTTTAAAATAATATTTATTTTTCATTGAAACTTGTTGGTCTCGTATAGGATATCAAGAGGGGGGTTGGGGGTGGTGAATTGATATCTTTGAACTTTTTAAAGCTTTTTCGTTGTAAAATAAAATTGTCCCTCTTAATAACTTATAATGGTAAACAGTAATATTTTAATAATTCAACACATAACAATTATTAAATTAAATTAAAAGAGTAAGGAAAGAGAATATTAGGCTAAGGATTTATAGAGATTCGGCTTTCTACCTATTGCTTTCTTCCAGCTCCACTACTAGAGACTTGTTCTACTTCACTGGTGTCATTCCATTTGATCCACTAAATCAAATTACAAGAAGATTATAATCATTCGTTACGCATAGAATTCACAATACTCTGTTTTGCCTATTTAACCTTTCTATAATCAAACAGCTAATATAGATCTATAGAGTATAAGCTAATTTCTCTCAATAATCAAACAACAAAACAAGATTTACAAATTATAAGTGAGAATAAAAATATAAATCTAAATTAATTTCGCTCTTAAGAGAAATAATGATTGTTGTATAATTTGCTTTGGTGTAACTTTCTGAAGAAGTATTTGAAGAACTTTTTGTGACTTTCAAAAGTTAGAATCTGATCATGATTTTTTTTAATAGCAAAAACTTTTTCTAGAATTGTAAAATGACATTTTGAATCGTTTCACTTTTCATGTTGAAATCTTCCAATGGTTAATTTATTGAAGACTATCTTCATCTTCGTGTTTATCTAACCATTATTTGTTAAAAATAATCTTTAGATATTTTGAGAAGATCTTGGTATTTTGAAATTCAAAGACAACTCCTCTTGTCTTATTTTGATCAGATATACTTCAATTTATAACCACTAGAAAAGATTCTGATTTGAATTTGACGACAAGATATGCTTCATCAGCAACTTTCGGATAAACCTCATATTCAAATTTTGAAATTCTACAAAATTCGAATCAACCTTACCCTTATCTATTCTTGTACATATCTTGATTTATTAAAAATAAATTCGCTAAAAAATAATCTCCAAGGATCATGATTCCATCTTAAGTGAAACGGAATTAAGTGTATTTCCCCTAATACACCCAAATTAGTGGAGGTAGGCCTTGTTGAATTCAAATCTAATATGAATCAAAATTCAACGTCATATATTTCCAAATCAACTTTTTGAATAAACTTTTGAAGAGTATCAGTGTTTTTTTTTTCTCTAAAGTTTCTGAAGTGCTGTACCAATTCTTCTTATAAAAGATTCTAAAACACTTTTTGAAGATTTTCAAACTAGTCTCTTTTTTAATCAATTCAAACCTTTTGAATAAGTTTCTAAGTACACCTCAATTTGCAATTTTAAACCTTTTGAAGAACTTTTTGAATATCCACACACTTGTTAATTCATTAGTGTTCTTCTCTTTTTGTTATTATCAAAAATCCATGAGAGATATCTAATAAAACTAAAAGAAAGTAATTTCCAATCTCTTCTAGTATTTGAATTTCCATCGAAGTTTAAAAAGATTTTGCAATCCGTTCACTATTTGGCATGTACATGCAAGTATGTATTGTAAACATATACAAAATATGTTGCCATAGACAAAAGAAAATTAGGAAAAACCAAAATTTCAAGTGTACAATGTTAAGCTAAGGCTACTATAGCTTAGTGGTATCACCACTAGTCTTCCATTGGGATAGACTAATGTATGAATTCCCCCTTTCCCCCATAATTGGCCTAAAAAAGGAAAAAAGAAAAGAAAAGGTATACAATGCCAAAGAGCCTTAACCAAAATCCTCTTTCACAAATGAAGAGGTAGTTAATCTGGGACTTCAAGGCTTGACCAATTGATTACTCCTTGGTCAATTGCATCAAACAAAAAGGATTTCCCATCCTTCCACTGAATGAATAACATACTTCACGTGTTATACATATGTTGTGTATAAATTTAAATAATCTATTTATATATATGACTTGTATAAATTACAAGCAGTGATTGATTTGAAAACTATCTATTTCATTATTATTTATGTCAATATTTTATTGGTATTACACACTAAGTATATATAACACATGATGTAGAATACTTAATGGATATTTTTTTCCTCTTTGCCCTTTTTGCTTGCACATTGCTCTCTCTTTATATAAAATGACTACCTTTTTTTTTTTTTTTCGCTGAACATACTTCATTAAAACAACATAAAATCAAACATTTAGAGGCCTAAAAGGACAATTATTGTAAAAAAGTTTAACTAAGTGGGATAGAGGTATGTTGACCTAGAAATTACAGTACATCCCATTTTTAGCTCCAAGTGCTACCTAATTAGCACATTGGTTAACTTGTATAGGAACAAAAGAAAAACTACAAGATTGAAAATATGTCTTCGACTTCAAAATATCTTAAATAATGGCGAATATCTACCATAAGCTGCTATTCGAATTTCATATTGCTTGTACCATTGTTGGGGCATCAGATTCCACTTCAATTTTATCTTAACCTCTTTTAGATGCCAATTTTAGACTTTCTTTGATAGCTAGAGCCTTAGTGATCTCTACATGCATAGTATCAACCTTTATTGCCTTAGCTTACATGAGATGACCTTCAACATCCCTACATATAATGCTTAAATGACTTGTACCTCTTTCTTCATATGTTGAGCCATCATAAATGATTTTAAAATTTCCCTAGGCAAGAGTTGTCCATAGTATATGCCATTGAGGTAAGGAAATATTGGCTTTACTTACATTGCTTCTCATCAACTGTTGATGATGAACTTGCTACCAATGGGAAGATGAAGACCGAACTTGCTGATGTTGTAAAGATGAAGGCTGAACTTACTATTGCTGTGAAGTTAAATTATATTGCTACTATTGTTGTGAAGTTGATGGCTAAGACAATTGTTGAAGTGAAGATAAACGCTAAAGTTATTGTTGTTATGAAGGAAAAGGTCGGAACTAATGCTGTTGCAAAGTTGAAGCCCAAAGTTGTTGCTACTCTAAACCTAAAGGCAAAATATGTTGTTGTAGTGAAAATGAAGGCCAAATCTACTTTTGATGAGAAGATGAATGCCCAAGTTGTTGGTGTTGTGAAAATGCCCATGTGGTCTGTCTAGCAAGTGAGTGGGCCATGTGACCTCTACTCTTTATACCTATTAGGAATATTAATGCCAATTCTTGTTGAATGCTGTAATTATAAGCTCTTGGATTTGGTTTGTCACTATTGAAAATAAAAGAATTTTGTTGAGATACCTAGATATACCTCATTGTAACTATTGTAATTAACAAAAATTCCTTATAAGTTAATTCTATCACATCTTGTAAAGTCCACAGATCTTCTAGCCATAAATCAACTTTATTAATATTAAAAAAGTTAATGTATATGTTGAAAACTCTAAACCAAATAACTTTGACTTATGAGCACTTGAACATAATATGTTTACATCTTTCAACTTCATCATAAAAACAACACAAGGGGTCTCTTCTAATTTTCTTGTGAAACAAATGAAAATTAGAAGCTAAAGCATTTTAGCACAATCTTTAAATTAAGTGCTTATGTTTAGGTTGACAATCCAGTTGCTAAATAATCTTCCAAAGATAAGGATTAATAGTTAGAGAATTAGATGGCGCTACAAAATCAATAATTAAACCACTAGCTACAATTGCATGATAAGAACTCTTTACATTATACATTTGACGTGTCTCCAAGGTCTTATACACGAAGGTCACACCATAAAGAAAGAAATCAAAACAAAAGAAACTAGCAAGTCTATGAGCAACTTATGAATATGATGCCCCACAAGCTTACATAACCTAACTCCACACTTAATATTACACACAAATGTAGAAATTAGGGTCACCTGCAACTAATTGTTAAAGAGCTAGATAAGATAGAGAATACGTACGTTGCTCTGAAAGGAAAATTTTTGTATTCAATATTCTGAAGATGATGACTACACATTACAAGTAGGGTTTTTATACTAACTCCTTTAGGGTTATATGCACAAAAGGAAAAGATACAAGGGTAAATATAAAAGAGATTCTTAGTAGATGCTAAAAAGGGTAAAACATACAAAGTATTGTATAGTGTTAGGAAAATGAATCATTTTAGAATGTTATGCTAGAGGGCACATGTCAATCAATAGTCGGTGAACTGAAATGGTCTATGGTCAACTGCTCTTGCAAATGCATGGGTTTTGACAGCTTGGTTAACTCAACAACTATTGTAATCAACTTAGTGGAGTTGGGAAGAAAGCTAGGTGAATTGGCCGATCTGATGTGTGTTAGGTTGGAGCTCAGGTGTTAGGCTCGAGTAGAGGTTATATCAGGTTAGATAGCAAAATTGTTTGACTTAGCCAAGATTTTGGTGCTTGTTAGCTTGAGAATTATCCTGATCATGACTACTACTCAGCATTCTAGTTGGTTGAAGTGCAACAACTCATGGTTAGTGATGGAATCTTTACCTTTGAAAGGTTTACGAGTTAATATTTGTTGAGTAAGTCCTTACAATCCTCTAGTTTGGCTTTTGGTGATGGGTTGAAGGGGTTGATTCTTATCATCTTACTAGGGGTCAAAGAGATTTAGCCTCAAATCTATGAAGTCTAACCTAGTTGGCTCTTGCTTTATTTGTGCTTCAGTTTCATCTAGGTGGTGAAGGATCAAGTTAGGTATGTTGAAAGTGGAAGAGACTCCATAATCTTGAGGTAGCTCAACTTAGTAGGCACTGCGATTGACCTTCTTCAGTACCTTAAAAGGGTTATCAACTTTGGGTGATAGCTTTCTCTTCTTGAAGTGTAGAAAACTTTCTTGACTGAGGTGGATCCATAAAAGGTCATCTAGGCTAAAAGACACAGCTTGGTAGCCATGAGTACCAATCTCTTGGCCATATGTTGATGTAGTTCATGTAATCCTTAGACTTGATGGACTCTTGTCTAACTTTCTTTAAGAGTTGTAGGGGTACCTATCATATCAAGTGGGATGATTGAGTTAAGGCCATAAATGACCTCAAAAAGGGTTTTCCCAATAATATTGTGGACAATTTAGTTATAACTAACTCTATAATAGGCAAGCATAAACCCCAATCCTTTAGTTCTTTTTATGATAGCTTGGAGTAGGGTACCTAATGTCCTGCTCATCACCTTGGTCAATCCATTTGTTCAGGGGCGACTACTCGAACTAAATATAATTTTAGTACCAAGTCTCCTCCATAAGATCTTCCAAAAATAGTTCAAGAACTTGGTATCTTGATTTGAAACAATAGACTTCGAAACTCCATGTAGGCGGCCCACTTCCTACGAAAACAAATAAGCAACATATAAGGTGTTGGCATATCAATGGTGTAGATACCTAATTTTTGCCCCCTTTTATTTTTGAAATTAGGTTATAGGCTCCTAAATAAGAAAAAGTTCAAAAAAAAAAAAAGAAAATTAAGGAAAGCCCCCCAAAATGAAGAAATTTAGAAAAATAGGAATTCTAAAAAAACATAAGAAAATAGGAAAATAGAAAAAAAAAGCACAAAAAATAAGAAAATTTGAAAATATCACAAAAAAATGAAAATAAATAAATAAAAGATTTTTAGGTTAAATTTAGGTTTAGAAGTTAGGCCATTAAACTTGGGCTTGGATTTAAATACAGCCTAGGCTGACCGAATCCATATGTGCAATTTAATTGTACATATAGATAAGGCATGGGCCAACGACCTCAGGGAAGCCTTTTTCTCATTTTTTGGTTTTTAGTCACATCAGGTATTGCCACGTGTTAGGGTCTAATTGCATCATGTGTCCTGACACATGGCATCATCAGATTTGTTGGCTCGTTGATGTAGTGCCACGTGGCATCCACGTGGCATGCCATGTCAGTTGTTACGTGTCATTTCATGATACGTGGCATGCCGGTGTTGGTCGATACGGCTGATGTGGCGCCACGTTAGCCCACTTTTTCTTCCCCCTTCCTTCCTTTTCCCTTCTTTTTCCTCTCTTTCCTTATTTTTCCCTTGACTTTCTCTAGGTTTCTAGCACTTTCCGCTTCAGACTACCCACTTCAGCATGATTTTTGGACCCTTTCTCATTGCAATTTCACTAAATCAATGGCGAAATTACAGAATAGACATAGCTTATTGTGAATCGATACAAAAAACATGTTTAAATATAGTCAAAGGAGCATTCAATTTGAGCTCCAAAAATTGGAAAGAAGCCGTTTTCCTAGGCATTCTCCATTAATCCGATTCTAACTTTCCTTTGCTTCTGGGTTGGATTTGTATGTAAATTGATGATCATGGGACATAGATGAATACATACAATGAACATAATCAATCCTTACACTCTTACTATCCATTCCTATCACTTTCTCTCTCTAACCCACTCTCTCTCTCTTCACTCCGACTGAGCTGAGCCACCACTCTAGGAAGAATACCTACAACTCAAGCTCTCTAACCCAACTGCTTTCGACCTCTGCCGTGACCCCCAGCCGTATCACCAAGCAACCACCATTGAACCTTAATCGTCCCCTTTCTCTCTCCTCGAACCACCATCCTCAGCCACCCTCGAGCAAAACTAAGCCTACAACCAAACTCCCTACACTCTGAAAAACCTATCCCAGCCAACCAATCATACCCAGTAGCCCCCACATGGCCGAACCACTACCGTCGCCCATGGCCAACTATTGAAAACCACCTAAACAGCTCCAAAACACTAAGGCACTAAACCTACCCCCCATCTCCAATCTAATACTCATAAAAATATCATCACCCGCTCATTTTGGTGGATGAAATAAGCTGAATCGTGCCCTGCTGGTGCTGGAGAAGAAGAAGCCAAGATCCGACCCATTCGACCCGACCCGACCTGACTCGTTCAACTCGCCCAAGTCTGACCTGTGCATCCGAATTCGTCTGAGGTTTTTATTTATTTATTTTTAATTCTTTTGTTTTGTTTTGTTTTATTTCATTTATTTGTTTTATGTAAATGTAATAGAAAATACTAATAATGAAAAAAAAATAAAAAAAAAGAAGAAAGAAAAAAAACAAAAAAGAATAGGAAGTGTTTTACTTTGTTTTTTTTATTTTTTTTATTTTCACATTTAAACAAAAGAAAAGCCATAAAGAGCTAACTAACAATAGAAAATAAATGAATAAATAATAAAATAAAAATAGAAAAGTTACTTTTTAACACTAGAAAATCAATTTTTTTTTAAAAAATAAAAAATAAAACAGATCATTTCCAAACTAGGGCATTTTAGATTTTTCAAAAGTAAAATCCAACTTAGGACCCTTTATTATCTTTTTTTCAAATCAATTCAAAAAGGGTAAAAATGTAAATGTGACCCTTTTTCAAAAATTAAAATCAAACCTCTCACTAAAGTTTTTTATAAACGAACTATGGAAGTCTGATCCCGAATAACGGGTACGTAGGCATCCGTATGCAAATATAGGGCGACTTAAAATATAGATAGTTTTATTTTTTCCAATTTTAGATATTTATATAAATTAATCAATTTAGTCATATATATCATAATTAGATGTTTTTAGAAATTAAGAAGGGTATATTTAAAAGGCGAAGTTAAATTCGAAAAGTTAAAAAGTGATACCCGTTTAGAGTTTAATAAACTAGCCCTTGGACCTAAATCTTTGGTTTTCAAAAAAGTCATTTTACAAATTTTTTTTTTTAATCGATAAATCGGTAGCTAAGTTATAGCCAATCCACCCAATTGGTTATAACTTAACCTTTTTTCTCGATGCCGGTTAGGTGGTGACTCCAATGCCTTTTTAAATTGAAAAAATGGTTTTCTTTAAACCCTAGTCGAGGGTTAGTATTAAATGGGTAAGGGTTTAATATTGGTCAGCTTAGAGATGACCTAATTTTATAAAAAAAACCAAGATGGTGAAAAACTTAGCTCGACAGCTTGGCGACTCCACTGGGGACTGTCAAGAGGGCTAACCACTTAAAAACATTTCGAAATTAAAATCACTTTTCAAATTCCTTGCATTGTTTAGTTATTTATTTATTTATTTCTTTATATATTGATTTGTTTATTTATTGATTGCTTCGTGTATATATTTGTTTTAATTAGCATATTTATTTTAGTAAGCATGAGATTATTTTGCTACATCATGAATGCATTGTAGATGCGATCAAACCTAGGCCATCATAGGACCTTAAGATAGGGAGCCGTTGTGTAAAGTCTCGTATGTAGTGGGACAACCACCATTCAAGGCTGATTAAGCTACCCTACTTAAACTTCGATGTGACCAAAGAACCGTTTCTTCATAAATGTATGAGGTCATAGAGTTTAAGGACCGTTAGAACCCACCTGTCTTACATTACATAGGGTCAACAAATAATTAACAAAATGGCAATGTTACATAAAAAAAAAAAGAAAAAAGTGATGATGAAGATTCCAGAGTTTTTCCCTAGAATTGATGTACATAGGAGATCTTGTATACTTTTTCTTATAATTAGTTTTTCCTTTGTAATTTATGCTTTCTTTATAATGTTTTAGAAATGGCCAACTCATTCAACGCCAGGGTTCTCGCCAAAGAGATTCATGTCCACAAACCTGCAAACCTAAAACCTATACTTAACTAGTGGTTTCAAACCTTCAGTCCGAGAGAGCAATAGTTCATTACCAATAAAATTAGACCTATACTCTCATTAGCCAAAGTGAAGGTCAACATCACACTAGTAAGGGCCTTAGTCCATTTCTGGGAGCCAAAAGAAGTGGCTTTTCAATTTGGACCACATCTAATCAGCCAAACTCTAGAGGAGTACACCCAATTGCTCCATGCTCCTCCTTTGGATGAAATATACATCTTGGAACTCAACTTCGGCCCAACATATATCTTCTCAAAATTCTTAGGGATCCATAAGATTGAGATAAATGAGGCCTTAGATGACTACAACAAATATGCCATCAAGATATGGGATCTAGTCCATTGGTTTTAGAATGAGCCCAGCTCTAATAATCAAGCGCTGTTTTTTGGGAATTGGAGAGAAAACCGAATCGAGGCCTATGTACTAGTTATGTTCGCCATTATCTTGTTCCCAAGTGGGTCTCTTCTTATACACTTTAGGGCAACAAAGTTAGTGGCTCAATTTTGGGAAGGTAAATCCTACATTCCTACCCTACTTGCTAAGTAGATGAGGAATCTTAATTTCCTTAAGGAAAGGGGTTGCGGAGATCTCAGGTTAAGAAAAAAAACTGTTAATGGTTTGGTTCATCAATCACATCAAATGCTTTGGGTTGGATTTAATAAGGGGAGCATTCACGAATAAGATTGACCTTATTGATTCTTTCATCGATAAGATTAAATTACCAAAAGATATCCCTACCTTTCTCTAGATAGAGGTTCTACAAGACTTCCAAGTAGAAGACATACTGTGGACTACCAGGTGGAGCAATTACACTAAGGTCATACTGATTTGCAAGAATTACCATTCTGTACTACTGATTAGGACGAGCTGGTGTACAGGCTACTATCCAAGCAACATGGTAAGATAATTTGGGGGGATCCAAGATATAGTTCATAAACCTTCATTGGAACCATTCACTCTTAATCTCAAAGAGCCTCACCCTCCAGAAAAGGTATCTAAACTTCATAAGATCAAAGCTTGGTGGGACACTCGGACCATAAGCCCAAACATCAATCTAAGTGAGTTTATAGGAGAAGTGGACAAATATCAGGTCACTAAAGAGTATTTGTACAATCAACTTCATAAGGTAGGCGCAATACGATATCAGGCACCAGAAGTCCTTTAAACCTCCCCTATACATCCTAACTTTGAAATAGTGACCTAATGGACCAAATGAAAGTGCGTATGGAGATCCTCCATGATGAGAAAGATAAATAGGCAAACCTATGCCGAGAATCTAGACAAAGGTCTCATGCCCTGGAACACCAGCTGAAGATGGCTTAGAAGAAAATTCAAGAGTTTGAAGAAGCAGCTAAGCATGACCAAAAGAAGAAGAAAATGTCATCTGGCCCACAGAAAAAAAGGAAATTAGCATAGATGAATTTATACCTTTTTGTTTCTTTCATGTAATAAGACTCCAGGAATCCAAAAATAATGAATAACTTATCGTTCTGTTAATCATTTGTTGATCCTCTCCTTTTCATCCATGTGATTCACTTGCATCTTATTCATTTGCATCCTTTTTCAAAATATCCTTATGCTAACTTGTTGAGAAGTGGTTTTCATTAGGTCACTAAGATAGCTCCCAAACGTCAAACCTTCCAAAGAAGCCCAATCAAAACTCGTTCTCAAACTAGAATGGCTAACTAAGGAAACAACAATAATAATGGCAAAAATAACCCCGATGTTATTGACTCTACAGGGTTGAGATTCTTATCTTTAGAACGAACAATGGGAAAGATGGTAGATCAATTGAGCTTCCTTGCTGACAGCATCTCTTTGCTCAGGTCTATAGCCCCATCAAATGAAGAGCACTCCAAAGCTCGATATAGAAAGAATACTAAGGCCTTACCCCTTGAAACAGAAGAAGCTTTCTTTAAAGGCAATCAGGGCTTTGAATCCTTTGAAACTGAAGGGGTATTTCCAAAGGCTAACCCAACCTTTGAGCCGAATACTTACTTATTCCCAATCAACCCAAAGCCTGAAGTTAACCAGGACAAATTGAAGGAGCTCGAAGAGTGGTTAACTCGACAGATCACTGAAAAGATGAAAATGTTCGAGGGGTGTAATGGATTCGAGCACATTGGAATAATAGACTTCTCTACCTACGATTATGGAAGCTTCCCAGAAAAATGAAAAGTACTTGACTTTGAAAAATACAATGGGACTAGATGCCCCAAGCTATACACCTGGTTGTATGTATGTAAATTGGGCAAGTATACACAGTATGATCAACTCGTGGTCTAGACCTTTTAGGACAGCCTGACAGCCTCGCCTTAACCTAGTATGCCCAGTTGAACTTAAATCAAGTGAATACATGGAAGAAGCTGGCTAAAGAATTCTATAAGCAATATAGATTTAATGTCGAAGTGGCACCAATAATGATGGATTTGGTTGCCTTGAGGAAAAGGCACAATGAGTCTTTTAAAGAATATGCTCAAAGGTAGAGGTCCTTAGCTATAAGGGTATTTACCCTTGTGATTGAAAAAGAGCCGACGACAGCTTTCATTAATATTCTTGAGAGGCCTTACTTCGCTCACTTGATTGGACAAGCCTCTTTTAGCTTTGTAGAAATAGTGGCAGTAGGTTGCCGAATTCAGAGTGCCATTTCCTCTGGTAAGCTGCAAGAAACAGCAGATAGATGACTACCCTTTGCTAAACCCACTTCCAGCAAGCCTAGAGAAGCTACTGTTAGCATGGTCAACTTGAATGCAAAACCTACCTCCCAAGTTTCTTTTAGGACGAATCCTCCGCCAGCTCAACTACAATACAGAAACCAACTATAGGCTAATAAGGCCCCGAGACAGTTCACTAGAATACCTGTTCCACTTAGTCAAGTGCTTGAGAAATTAAGAAGAGATAATTTGCTACATTTTAAGGCTCCTAGTGAAAGGTACAGGCCGAAGTTCTTTGATCCCAATTCAAGATGTCAATATCATCTAAGGTAAGTAGGCCATTCAACTAATTAATATTAGAGGTTAAAAAACAAAATCTAAGATTTGATCGATGAAGGTACAGTATAACTGGATTTTGTAGAGGCTCTTACCCTAAACATCAACAACAACCCACTACCAAACCATGGACCTATCATCAATATGATATCTGACCATCCAGAATCTGCCATCAACATGATCGGTTGAAACCAAGAACCAAAGGTTTATAGGTTCTACAAAAAAGAGGTCCCACAAACTAAAAGGTACACATTCTACGTACCTGTGGCCTCTGAAAATTATAAAGCTACCCCCTTCAATTATTAGGCAATAAACCAGGGGCAATCAAGCTTACTTGTAGGGGGGATCACTCGTTCTGGTAGAATCTATAGTCCAAAGGAAGACTTAAAAAAGAAAGGCGTGCAAGAAATGCCAAACATCAAACAAGCTGAACATGAAGAAGGATTAATTGCCTTCACCAAAATGATCAAGTCTAGTGAGTACAAAATAATGGACTAGTTCGCTAAGACTTTAGCACAAATATCCCTCATGAATTTATTGATGGCATCAGGCCCACACTGAGAGGCCTTATTTAGAACACTAAAGGATGTCAAGGTCCCTCATGAAATCCCGGCTGAAAGGATTGGCTCTGTCACCAATTCTATCCTTACCATATATTAAATTTCCTTCTCTATTGAGGAATTGGGCAAAGAAGGTACCCAATACATAAAGCCTCTATTCATAATAGTAAGGATAAATAACATCATCACAACAAGAGTCCTTATCGATAATGGGTCGTCTCTAAATGTTTGTCCTTTAGCCACCCTGGATCTATTGGGCGTCGATACAACCGCTATTAAACCTAGTTCAACAATGGTAAGAGCTTTTGATGGATCTAGGACAGAGATAATAGGGGAGGTGGACTTATCAATTGATATCGGCCCGTAGACGTTTAGCATCCCATTCTAGGTTTTAGACATTCCAAGGACCTTCAATTTGTTATTAGGAAGGCCTTGGATACATTTAGCAAGGGCCATATCGTTAACTCTTCACCAGAAAGTTAAGTTCATCTCCAATGGCCAGGTCATCACAATTTTAGGTGACCAAGACTATGAAATCTATAAAGAGACAGCCATACCCTATATCGGCATGGAAGAACAAGAGGACTTTGGACTCCAGATGTTTATCGAGGTATGCATGATCGCCAATCAGCAGAAAGGAGAGAGGCTGAAATACAAAGAGGGCCAATTTGGGTCCTATGGGTTAGGGTACATTCCAAACCCAACAGAAGAATTGCAAAGAATGCAAGCCAGGAGTAGAAAGGGTGACAGGTTATATCACGCTCCAATGAACTTCCCACCATTGTTAGAAACTTTCATCAAGACTAAAACCCAAAACTCAAAGCCCACTAAAAAAGGCACTTCCAACAAGAATGAAGGGGCTGGCCTAATCAACAAAGCCCATCACTTGAATAATTGGTTCTCCATCTCTGTGAATAACAATAAGTCTTCCTTAGGGTAAAGGATGAATCATGATCTAGTAATTTATAGAATTTTGTAATAAATTGCCTCTGTTCTCCAAATTCTTGTACTTAACAGAGAGTTCCCTAAAATAGAATCAGCTTCTTTTCTCTTTATTCCTACCTTACTTACACTCTTCCTTTTGTACATTTTCTTTTTTTTTTTCTAGATCCAACGACTCGAATATTGATATCACTTTCGGCCTTACTAGGTTAGTTGTCAGGAGTGATGTTGATGACCATAATGACGTGCAAGAAAGCTAGGAAAAACATGAAATGAGTAGAATTTCCATTGATGAGCCAACAGAGATAATTAATGTCAGTACCAACGAAAACCTTAAGGTATTGAAGGTTAGGGGAAATTTAGAAGAAAATCAAAAGATAGAGATGACCACATTGCTATCCAAATACCAAGTCGTATTTACATGGTCTTATGACCATATGCCTGGATTAGACCCATTGATCATGGTCCATCACTTACCTACTCAAGAGGATATCAAGCCTAAGAAACAAAAGTTGAGAAGGTTTCGACTAGATATCTTATTGAAAATCAAGGAAGAAGTAAAAAAATTATTGGAAGTCAACTTTATTGAGGTATTTGATTATCCTGAGTGGGTAGCCAACATAGTACTAGTTATGAAGAAGAATGGGAAAGTCAAGATGTGCGTAGATTTTCGAGACCTCAATCAAGCAACCCCTAAAGATAATTTTCCTTTCACTGGTGTCATTCCACTTGATCCATTAAATCAAATTACAAGAAGATTATAAGCATTTGTTATGCATGGACTTCACAATACTCTACTTTGCCTATTACAGCGGTCCTTATGTCATGAAGTGAGTATTATTAGGAGGGGATTTGATTTTGTCCTAAATGGATGGTCTAGATTTGAGAGACCCTGTAAATGCCGACGCTGTAAAATTGTACTATCCATAAGAAATCAATGGGAATTTTGCTCAAAACACGAAAATGCCTGTCATTTTGAATGTCATTGTGGTCTAATTTTCATTATCTATAAACAAATTTGGTATCCTTGGCCGTTGTTGTTGTTGGAATAATCACCCACTCCATGGATAGGTCTAATTCCCTTGACCTCATTTAATCAAACCTATACAATGTAAACACAAGAGGAGTTAAGGAATGAGATCTAGAACATTGGTAATCAACAAAATTCTTTAAATACTTTATTATGGATTAATCCCCATCAATGGGGAGTTTTATTGTCTATTTTTTCAGAGGAAAGTGAAACTCAAGTAAACAATCACGGTAGATGAGAATGAGGCTTTTGGGTTCATAAATGTTCCAAAGAAACAAAAATAGTGGGTGGTTTTCCTGCATCAGGCTAATCTCTATGATTTCTCCAAAAAGAACCAACAAAGTCTCGAACGTTGTATGTCAAGAACATCTAGGTTCATAACAAAGGACTAAAACAAGAGTCAGTAATTTTCCAATGTGGGCTTTTCAAAAAAGGTTTGACTGATTAGGTATTATCAACAAAGACCGGGTAAGTATTTCTATACAGTGTTAGTACACCAATTTTTTCTTGCATTTAGATCACTTTTACTCCTGACAATCTTTTTTTAACCAACCTAGGGGCGTTTACTTTCTGCATTTAGTATTTGGCCAACTTATGAAGATACGATCTTAGCTCAGTTCATCCTTCCAAATTTCTTGCAAACAGGCCCCTCTCTTCACCAAGTTTTGTAGGGTACTTTCTTTCACCAAGTTTCTCTTAATCGGCTCGTAAAGCAATTACCTTCATCATCTTCTTAACTAGCCTTTCAAGTTTTCTCATTCTTTTTAGGGTCTTAACCAGCTCTAGGAGCGCTTTACCTACCTTGGTCAGTCAGCTCATCAAGGCACGACCAAGTTTACTCATTCTTTTTAGGGTCTTAGTCAGCTCTAGAAGCGCTTTGCCCACCATGGTTAGTCAGCTCATCAGGGCATGACCAAGTTTACTCATTCTTTTTGGGGTCTTAGTCAGCTCTAGGAGCGCTTTGCCCACCTTGGTTAGTCAACTCATCAGGGCACGACCAAGTTTGCACATTCTTTTTAGGGTCTTAGCCAGCTCTAAGAGCGCTTTACCCACTTTGGTTAGTCAGCTTATTTGGGCACGATCAAGTTTGCTCGTTCTTCTTAGGGTCTTAGTCAGCTCAAGGAGTGCTTAGCCAGTTTCACTTCAATTTGTCAGTTCATACGAGCATGACTAACTCTAATTCTACTTTTCGTCTTTCGGCCATCGCTTAGAGCGCTACCTTTCTCTTCTCAAAATCCCCAATGGATTGGACATAGGATAGTAAGCTAACTATAGCGCTTCCTAGCATAAAATCCATTCTTGAGGAAAAAATAGTATCTGTTTTATCTTTGTAGCAAAGTTTTGTTCAAACTTTACCATAAAGAGGGGTAGTTGTAGACACCTAATTTTTGCCCCCTTTTATTTTTCAAATTAGGTTATAGGGTCCTAAATTAGAAAAAGTTCAAAAAATTAGAAAATTAAAGAAAGCCTTAAAAAATGAAGAAATTTAGAAAAATAGGAATTCTAGAAAAACATAAGAAAATAGGAAAATAGAAAAAAAAGCACAAAAAATAAGAAATTTAGAAAAAATCACAAAAAAAAATAAATAAAAGATTTTTAGATTGAATTTAGGTTTAGAAGTTGAGCCATTGAACTTGGACTTAGATTTAAATACGGCCTAAGCTGACCGAATCCATATGTGCAGGACAAGGCATAAGCTAACGGCCAATAGTTAAATATATGGACATAGTATTAACATTAAACGTAAAGTCTTGGGTTCGAAACTTAGCAAAGGTAGGGAAGCCTTTTTCTCATTTTTGGTTTTCAGTCACATAAGGGACTGCCACATGTCAAGGTCTAATTGTGCCATGTGTCTTGATACGTAGCATCATTGAATTTGTTAGCCCGTTGACTTGGCATCTACGTGGCGTGCCATGTCAGCTACTATGTGTCACGAAATGACAAGTAGCATGTCGGGGTTGGTCGGTACGGCCGATGTGGCGCCACATCGGTACGGCTGATGTGGTACCATGTCGGTTCACTTTTTCTTCCCCCTTCCGTCCTTTTCCCTTCTTTTTCCTCTCTTTTCCTCTCTTTCCCTCTTTTTCCCCCGACTTTCTTCAGGTTTCCAGCACTTTCCACTTTAGACCACCTACTTCAACATGATTTTTGAATCCTTTCTCGCTGTAATTTCACTAAATCAATGGCGAAATTGCAGAATAGACATAGCCTATTGTGAATCGGTACAAAAAACATGTGTCATGACCCTAAAAGGGTTATAGTAGGATGACCTAAAATTTTCATATCATATGTACACCCATGATTTAAAAATCATCTTACAAGTCAGAGATCGTAAGATTCTAAACAATTAATCACTAAAGTTTTTATTGACTATGGATATCCGATAAGCCACAGTCCAACAGAACCACAGAGAATCGGTATCCCCTACCAAACAATAAGATTAGGTAGTAAAGTTCTAAAACTCAAATTTACTAAAGTTAAAAAATTTAAATGTAGTATTAATAACTATATATATAATAATTCAAACGAACATATAGTCTGTTCTCAGAGTCTAACTTCTATGTATCTCGATGCTGGCACTCAACTCTCAGTTCTTAACCTATGCCCGATCATTTAGCAAACTGTAAAAGAAAACTATTGGGAAGTAAGTTATAAGAGCTTAGTGAGTTAACCTTTGTACTATACCAGCAAACAAGTTATCAAACAGTTTATTATCAAACAGTTTATTACCAAACATATGAATGCATGAACAAGCAGTATGCCAAAATTTTATATATGCAGTTGACCGGTATTGCATATAACATCGAATTTAATGCCTTTCGAAGTAAGGGTTGGAGATACATCGGCACCAATCACAACCGAGCTCTAGCACTTGAGTTTTTACCCTTATATCATTATATATATATATATTCCCTGTTTCACTAAACAGGTTTCTACTTCTATTAGTCAATAGTATATAAATATCCAGGTCTAGCGATGAGCTAGCTCCCGTAGTCTACACTCACACCCTACAGCGGTGGTCTTTAGACGCGACCCCCAGCCACCCACGGTTAGCGTCTCTGGCACCAATAGAACCCGCGAGCCAAGGGTAAGGTCTTGTTGTACCAATGCTCTTGCATTATACTAATCAAATCATGTGAGAATTCATCCCTCCAAGGCCTCTCATTACCAACTACGTGAGGTGATGGTCGGAACATTATATGCAATGTTCGTATTCTATGCATGAACAGTTTAATTTTTGTTAAGTTGAATATGATTAAGTCAATTTATGAGGTGATCAAACATTATCAACAAATCATTCAAATAATGCAACAATTAATTATATAATCACATTTAACAGTATTTTGCACAGTAATCAATCAATATCAATCGCATGCATAACCCGAATCCCCATGTATCAAATTATTAATATTTAATTCATGTACACTAACTACAAATACAAAACAAGTATAGAGTCATCAGGAGTACTCACTTGGTTATAAATGATGTTAAGGATTGCACTAGTGTAAAGGAAAATCGGTCTCGATCTCAAGATCACCTAATATTAGGGGAATATGGAAAGTAATAAGTTTGGGAATTTAAATAACTAAACTAGCATGCTAAATCGTACTTAAATCGATTATTGATTTACGTGAAATCATTGATTCGAGCTTTTTATTGAATCGCGTATAATTTTTTCGTTTTAGTTCGGATCGTTATGAACTCATAGTCCATTTTGATCGTTTTTTAGCATATTTACTTATAGCAAGATTTGTTTTGGACATTGTGACTCTCAATTTGAATTGTGACATAAAAATATCACAAAATTTATTATTTTAGTTTAAAAATTATAAAATACCAATTTTAGCTTTTTCTTAATATATTTATGATTTAATAATTATTTAAACCATATAATTGATATTTTTATTATTTTAAACATATTTTTCCTATTTTTGAGAGTTTTAGCTTTATTATGACTATTATTATTATTATGACCTTTATTATTATTATTATTATTTCTCATTTTCTTATTATTTATGTACTTCACGATTTATACACATATATATCTATATATATTTTCGGTATACTATATATAGATAATTTATGTGATACGCTATATGTATGTATATACTTATTTTATGAAAATAAACATACTCTTATGTACATATATATATTCATGTATTTGTATTTATACATAATAATATACTTACATAATTCCTAAATACTTAGATATATATAAATAATCTACAAATACCTATTCTTATATTATATATTCGGTACATATATATTTACATAATATTTGTTATAAAATATGTATACTATATATTATACATATATTATGCCATATACCCCAAAACATATACTTTATATTATATATATATATATATCTTATATACATACTTATAAAAATACCCCACTATATATATACTATACGACTATACATATATATATATACAAAAATAATTATACATGTATACACATATATATATATATAGTTATGGTACATACATATGTATTTATACTATAGTTATGTAATGAACATACTTAATACTAATTATATGTATTCTAAAGAAAAATACATATTCTTTCTATATAATATACTTATGTTCATACATGTATACATACCTAGCGTAATACATGAATATATTATTCAATTTATGTATTTATGTAAATATACATGTATTAGTAATGTTATATTCAAAGAAAATACTATACAAATACTTCATTTATACATGTATATATTATATAACATACATCTATACTACTAAAATAAATTATTTACCTATTGATCATTGATTTTTCTTCTTTTCCTTCTTCTTTTTTCTTCTTTCTTTCTCTTTTTCTCTCACAGTTTGCTTCCAGTGTTTCGGTTTGTGTAGAAATTTTTTTTTCTTTTTTTTTTTCTCCTTTTATCCATGTGAGTAATTAGCTTAAAATTTAAGCTAAATAATTATCCAATCTTTATTTTCATTTTTCTTTTATTTTCCACTTAGCATATGGTAATTTTTTTTCTCACATAGGCGGTTTATTTTGCTTCCATTTCCAGGACGTGCAATTGGGAAAAAGGAAGAAAAGAGAAATTGAAAATTAAAGAGAAGGAAAATAAAAATTAATAATAAATATATGTAATTTTTCGAAACATATAAATTATAATAATTCTCATTGTAAATTAATTTTAAATTTTTGTGAAATTTTATCAGTTTAATTGATACCCGCTACAATTATAATTTTTACAAGTTTTTGTAGCGATTTTGTTAAAATTTCACGCAAATAGGCGTTTTTGTCGAAAATTACAATCGACTATAATTTTATCACTATTGAGTAATATTTAACTATTTTATAGGTTTATGTTTATCATTTTAGGGTTTCGAATAAATTCGGAGTCAATTTCAAGTATTTACGTACACATCGGATTTAGGGTTTTTTGTACACGATTTAGGTTTTGATAGATTTTTCTATAGTTTTTATTACTTATAACATGCTCAAATTTATAATCTATTAAATTTTTATCTTGCTCGACTTTAATGACTTTTTAAGTCATCTATAGTATTAGGGTTGAATTCTACTCTCAAATAGATAAATTTGTGAGGTTTACAACATGCCTAAATACAATCAAAGGAGCATTCAATTTGAGTTCCAAAAATTGGAAAAAAGCTGTTTTCCTAGGCATTCTTCATTAATCTGATTCTAACATTCCCTTGTTTCAGGGTTGGATTTGTGTATAAATTGATGATCATGGGATGTAGATGAACATAAACAACGAACAAAATCAATCCCTACACTCTCTTTATCCATTCCTGATCACTTTCTCTCTTTAACCCACTCTCTCTCTCTCTTCGATTCTCTCTCTTCACTTTGACTCGAGTTGAGCCACCACTCTAGGAAGAATACCTACTACTTAAGCTCTCCAACCCAACTGCTTTCGACCTCTACTGTGACCCCCAGCCGTGCTGCCAAGCAACCACCATCGAACCTTAACTGCCCCTTCTCTCTCTCTTCGAACCGTTATCCTCAACCACCCTCGAGCGAAACTAAGCCTACAACCAAACTCCTTACACTCTGAAAAACCTATCTTA
This sequence comes from Lumnitzera littorea, assembly GCA_024138015.1. NCBI lineage: Eukaryota > Viridiplantae > Streptophyta > Magnoliopsida > Myrtales > Combretaceae > Lumnitzera > Lumnitzera littorea. The sequence goes on along the minus strand of JAMXBB010000003.1, from coordinate 76,474,552 downwards.
ACCAACCAATCATACCCAGCAGCCCTTACACGGCCAAACCACCACCGTCGCATAAGGCCAACTTTCGAAAACCACCTAAATAGCTCCAAAACACTAAGGCATTAAACCTATGCACCCCCCCACATCTCCAATCCAATACTCATAAAAATATCATCACTTGCTCATTTTAGTGGACGAAATAAGCTGAATCATACCCCACTAGTGCTGGAGAAGAGGAAGCCAAGATCTGACTCGTCTGACTCAATTCGACTCGATCTGACCCGCCCAGGGTCGACCCGTGCATTCGAATCCGTTTGAAGTTTTTTTTTTTAATTAGTTAATTAATTAATTTATTTATTTTTAATTCTTTTCAATTATTTTATTTTATTTTATTTGTTGTTTTATTTTGTTTATTTGTTTTGTGTAAATGTAATAGAAAATAGTAATAATAAAAAAAATAAAAAAAAAGAAGAAAAAAAAGAAAGGAACAAGAAAAGAAAAAAGAAGAAAGAAAAGAAAATAAAAAAGAATAGGAAGTGTTTTACTTTGTTTTTTTTTTTAATTTTATTTTCACATTTAAACAAAAGAAAAATCATAAAGAGCTAACTAACAATAGAAAATAAGTAAATAAATAATAAAATAAAAATAGAAAAGTTACTTTTTGACACTAGAAAATCAATTTTTTTTTTAAATAAAAAAAATTAAAAATAAAACAGAGCATTTCCAAACTAGGGCATTTTAGGTTTTCCAAAAGTAAAATCCAACTTAGGACTCCTTATAATCTTTTTTCAAATCAATTCAAAATGAGTAAAAACGTAAATGCGACCCTTTTTCAAAAATTAAAATCAAACCACCCGCTAAAGTTTTTTATAAATGAACTATGGAAGTTTGATCTCAACTAGCGGGTATGTAGACACCTGTATACAAATGCAGGGCGACTTAAAATATGGAAAGTTTTATTTTTTCCATTTTTAGATATTTATGTAAATTAATCACTTTAGTCCCACGTATCATAATTAGATGTTCTTAGAAATTAAAAAGGGTATGTTCAAAAGGCGAAGTTAAATTCGGAAAGTTAAAAAGTGATATCCGTTTAGAGTTTAATGTACTAGCCTTCGGACCTAAATCTTTGGTTTTCAAAATGGTCGTTTTACAAATTGTTTTTTTTTTTTTAATCGATAGACTGATAGCTAATTATAGCTAATCCACTCAATTGGTTATAACTTAACCCTTTTTCCCGACTCCGGTTGAGTGGCAACTCCAATCTCTTTTTAAATTGATAAAATGGTTTTCTTTAAACCCTAGTTAAGAGCTAGTATTAAACGGATAAGGGTTTAATACTGGTTGGCTTAGAGAAGACTTAATTTTATAAAAAAAAACCAGGAAGGTAAAAAACCTAACTCGACAAATGGCATGGAATGAAATGTTTCATTTTACTAAGTCAATCCACAACTATAAGGATCGAATCTTTTCCTTTAGGTGTCTGGGGCAACCCTAGGACAAAGTCCATATTGAGGTTAGCCTAAGGTAAGGTTAATGTGAGTAAGGGCATGTAATCTCCGAGTGGTTCTTTCCTTCCCTTTACCTTCTTGCATACATCACAACTTTTAGAGACCTTGTGGACATCCTTAGCCAAACCAGGCCAATAAAAGTTCTCCTTCAATAGATCAGTAGTTTTGGTCTTACCAAAATGTCTAGATAAGCCACCACTATGAGCTTCCCTAGTGTATAGCTTGAGCGTGGAACGGTTCGGCATACATAACCTCTTTTCCTTGAATAGGTGTCCATTGTTTAGATAGTATCCTCCATCAGCAATTTTATCTCGGCATTTTTCAATCATAGGACCGAAGTGTGGATCTTGAGTATTTTGCTTAGCAAAACGGGAAAATCCTAATAACAAAGTTTACAGGGTTGTCAGTAAGACATGTTGACGTAAAAGAGCATTAGCGAACATGTTAGTGTTACCTTTCTTATGCTTGAAAACATGAGAAACCTTCCATGAGCTTTAACCACTTGGCTTATTTTTTCAAAAGTTTGTTCTAGCTCCTAAGGTGCTTTGAGGACTCATGATTTGTATAGATTATAAACTCTTGAGGTAATAAGTAATGTTTCCATACAGTAAGAGCTTAGAAAAAAGAGTGTAGCTCCTTTTCATACACTAAGTAATTTAAGGTGACACCACTAAGCTTCTTACTATGGTAAGCAATAGGGTGACATTCTTGCATTAGGACTACACCAATAATAATATTAGAAGCATTGCACTTCAACTCAAAGGGCTTATCAAAATCTAGCATAACCAGGACATATGTTGTGGTAAGCTTCTCCTTGATTTCCATAAAGCTCTTCTCAACTCGATTAGTCCATTGGAATCTTTCATTCTTCTTTATCAATTTAGTTAGGGGGTTGCAATAGCACTGAAGTTCTTGATGAATCTTCTATGGAAAGAAGCAAGACTATGGAAACTACATACTTTAGTACTATTCTTTGGTGTAAGCTACCCTAAGATAGCTCTAACCTTTTTCTCATCAGCTTAGATTCCTTCTACAAACACAACATATCCAAGAAAGACAACTTCTTATTGGCAAAATGTACATTACTTTAGATTTCCAAATAGTTTCTCATCACAAAGTATGTTAAAAAAACTCAGAGATGCTCTAGGTGATTGGTTAGGTCAGCATTATATGCTAGATATTATCAAAGTACATAACTACACATGCCCTGATCAAAGGGTGCATCACATGGTTCATGAGCCTTATGAAAATACTAAGCACATTGGTAAGGCTAAATGGCATAACCAACCATTCAAAAAGACCATATCTAGTCTTAAATGCAGTCTTTTATTCATCTCTTAGTCTTATGTGAATCTAATGGTAGCCACTTCGCAAATAAATCTTTAAGAACACTTAGGCACCATGATGCTCGTCCAATATGTATACATGCTTAGGTATTGCATATTTGTACTTAACAATAATTCGATTGACAACCTGGTTGTCGATGTACGTGTTCTAAGAACTATCCTTTTTTAGGATGAGTAGGGCTGGTATTACACAAGGGCTCATACTTTCTCTCACATATCCTCGCTTACTAGCTCGTTCACTTATCTCTTCAACTTGACGGCTTACTTAAGATTCATTTTGTAAGCAGATCTATTCGGTAGAGCTACACTTAGTTGTAAGTTAATACAATGCTTAGTGCCTCAAACTAGTAGTAGTCCTTTAGGTAATTCTTATGGGAATAGGTAGGAGAACTCATCTATGAACTTTCGAACCTCTTCAATACATCATCTAAATATCTCAATTCCAACAATCTTCTAATCAATAAAAACATGTGTTCATTGGCCTCCTTAACAACTTGAAGTTTTTGTTAGCTCAATACCAAAGCCTTCTTCTTATCAACTTAAGTAAGTTACTTATGAGTTTCATTCACTTAGATCAGGGTCATGGATTATAGTATTATCTTTTTGCTATCCTTTGTAAAGGTATAGGTGTTTTTATACTTTTCATGCATGAAACGTTGATCAAATAACCAAAGTCTTCCTAATAGTAAATGTAAAGCTTTTATGGGGATAACATCACAAACTATCTCATCTTTGTAGACATTCCCGATACATAATGGCATAACTATTTATTCAATTGTATGCAAAGCACTCTTATCATGTAGCCAATGTAGCTTATAAGGTCAACGATGCTTAAAGGTTAGCAAACCTAACCTCTACACAAGGGTCTATGGGATAACATAAGTGCAACTCCCTCCATATACTATAATTGAGCATAGTTGACCCTCGATGGCACACTTTGTATAGAACAGGTTCTCTCTTTGTTCTTCCTTAGAGCTTAGCACTTGTCTCAATACTAGCATCATTACATCACCCTAGTTTATATAGACATAAGTCTCTTTCTCCTCCTTTACTTCAGTTTGTCCAACATCTTTCTCTTCCTTCTTAAGTTCACTCTCATTGGTACTATCCACTTCATCACCTCAAAGGACCATAACATGTCGGTTAGGACACTCAGCAGTCATGTCTCTATAACTTAAGCACTTAAAGCATTTTATCTCACTTGTCTTGCGGCTTGAGGATTGTCCCTTTTCAAATGTCTTTAGGTTAGCTCTATCATCAACTCAGTTCTTTAAGCCAACTCGATTATCATCAGATCGGTCATTCGTCTCTTCTGCTCGGTTAAGTCTTTTCGGTTCAAGATGCTAGTTAGGCATGGAATAGCAATCCACAAAGAGTTGAGATGAGGTTAGATAGGGGCATTCCTCCTTTTTTTTTTTGACTCTTTGAGCAATTTTAATGGCTTCTTCCAAAGTGTAAAACCTCTATACTTTTATAATGTGACAAATCATATACTTGATTCCAAAGATGGATCTTGATATAGTGTGAGCTACAAGCTCATCTATGTCAACTCAGATCATCAACATTTGAAACTCCTTAACAAAGTCATCCATAGTTTGGCTTCCTTGGTGAAGCTCTTGCTATATGGCAAAGGTGTCTTGCAAGTATGTTTTAGGTATAAATCTTCATCTTAGCAACCTTTTTATACATTCCTAAGTTAATATACCTCTTCATCTATCTCTTTCTTTTGCTACATTCAAGTTCTTCCATCACATGGCGACAATCCAGAGAACTCAATAGTAGTAAGTTAGACTTTCACACCCTAATTCATTAGCATTTCCATTACCTGTAAAGGATCGAATCTAGACTTTGACATTGTCAAGTCAATAAGAAGCTCAACATCTTTGCTATTCTATTCTATAGTACTCTTCTGCCTCTCCATCAAGCTCTTCTTCTTCTTCTTCTTCTTTATCTACTACCTTAACTCCTTCCATCTCTAACCTCCTTTAAGTAAGGCGGCTTACTACTCTAGCTTGATGAGGTCAAGCTAGGTGATTTCTCGGCCTATATGTCCATGTCTTTGCTCTTGCTCATCTTCTGCCTAGCAATGATTAGGTATACCTTGCAGTTGCTGTCTAATGCTTTACATAGTTGTGACTAGACTCTTAATAAGGTTAGTGAGTCTATCAAGCTTATCATTGATTGATCCTAGCATGTAACCTCCCTATTGGCCATGGTCAACTTAAGTACTATTATCTTGGTTTTCAATAACTCCATGAACACTATAATCCCATATTATGCAATACTTTTTTGTCAATACTTTTTTCAATAAGAAAAACTTCAATAGCATATACCCAAAAAACTCTACTACCTAGTACTATTCAACAATATTTGAAAACCACCACTTACACTTAATTAATTACTACTTACTACCTAGAATCTCAACTAACAGACTGCAATACTTTGACACGCGTATAATATAGCTTAATATAGGATTCGTAATGGGATCTATTTTTGTAATTGAAAAACAAAGTAGAAAAGAACAATTTGGATTATTGCACTTACCTCTTTTAAATAAATGCTTTTCATCTCACAACTTCAAAACCCACTTCAAATACTCTATCATAACTCTACAAACTCCATAAACCATTGAAGTAACTATGGAAGAATATAGCAGCCACTAATAGCAGTACGTACAAGAACTCTACCACAATATTTACACACTCCCTTGACGGAACTGTGCTTTGATGCTAGTGAAGTTGATGCATCTCCAGGATCGTACACACAGAGCCTACACCACAACAAAAAAAATCGAAACAAAAGAAGCTAACAAGTTTGTGAGTAGCTTATGGATATGATGCACCATAAGCTTACATGGCCTATCTCCACACTCGATATTACACACAAATGTAGAAATTAGGGTCATTTGCCACTAACTCTTGCTAAAGAAGCTAGATAAGAGTTGGGTAAGATAGAGAACACGAGGGTTGCTTTGAAAGGAAAATTTCTATATTAAATAGTCTAAAGATGATAAATGTATGTTACAAATGGGGTTTTTTTACTAGCCTCTCTAGGGTAACATGCACAAAAGGAAAAGAAAATATAAAAGAGATTCTTAGTAGATGCTAAAAAGGGTAAAATGGATAAAGTATTGTATAGTATATGGAAAAGGAATCATTCTAGAAAGTTGTGCTAGAGGGTATGTGTCAAATGGTGGTTGGCAAACTAAAATGGTCAATGTTTAGTTACTCCTACAAATGTATGGGTTTTGATAGCTCGGTTAGCTTAACAACTATTGCAATTAACTTAGTAGAGTAGGGAAGAAAGTTACGTGAATTGGCTAATTTGATCTATGTTAGGTCGAAGCTTAAGTGTTGGGCTCAAGTAGAGGTTATGTCAAGTTGGATAGCAAAACTATTTGGCTTAGCCAAGAGTTTGATGTCATTAGCTTGAGAACAATCTCGAACATGACTGTTGCTTAGCATTTTGGTTGGTTAAAGTGCAGTAGCTCTTGGTTAGTGATGGAATCTTTACCTTTGAAAGGTTCATGAGCTAGTATTCATCAAGTAAGTTGTTGCAATCCTTTAGTTCGGCTTTTGGTGATGGGTTCAAGAGGTTGATTCTTATCAATATCCCATTGCATTGGTTAAGCCAAATAATCCTATCCTACAATAAGTATTTAGTAATAGGAATTTTACAGATAGCTTGTCTCTTAACATCAGTTAATACATGGAGCATAGGAGAGAGGTTCCAACAATTGTTAGTCTTATCAATGAGGTCAACAACATTCATATCTTTTAAATGAGATTCCATAAGTCTTTCTGCATGAGAGAAATGAGTAAGAGAAGGAATCTATGGATCTCACCAAAACCAAACATCACGCCCACTACCCACTTGCCACATTAGATGCTTCATTATTACATCCCTTCTTGTAAGTATACTTTGCCATGTCCAAAAGGCCTTACTACCTCTTTTATCATTTAAGAAATTTCCATTCGAGAAGTATATACTCTTAATCAACTTAACCTATAAAGCATTTTTGTTTCGAAGAATTCTCCAAGCTAATTTCCCTAGAGGTGCTATGTTTAAAGATTCTAGCTCTTGGAATCCTAAACCAACATAATGTTTAGGCTTTGACAATAGCTTCCAACTCTTTCAAAGAATCTTCCTTCCACCTTCACTTTCACCTTACCAATAGTTGGATGTCATACTATTAACCTCTTGACACCATTTTCTTAGAAAAATAAACAAACTCATTGAGTAGGTTGAAATTGCAAAAGCCACATATTTAATTAGCATCTCCTTACCTCCTATTAATAAACTTCTAACCTATTATTTTTTGGGTAATTCTCTCTTTAACGTATTCTAGAGCTTCACTCTTAGATTTGCCCTAAGACACTAATATACCAAGATACTGGCTTGGATTATTTGACAAATTTATGCCCAGCACTTCACTACACTCAATTTTAACATATTCAGGAGCAGATTTACTATAAATAATTAAGCTTTTGTGAAAACTGACTTTTTGACTAGGTAAATCACAGTAAAAGTCAAGAATAGCTTTTAGTCTTAAGAGATTTGTTCTATTAGCTTGTAGAAAAAATAAAGAGTCATCAGTGAAGAATAAATAAGTTAATAAAGGACTTAACTCTTTAATTTCAATCCTCATAATAAACCTCTTTGACTAGATTTTTGAATCATAAAAAAAATAGACTCAACAACTAGAAAAAACAAAGAAGGTGATAAATGATCTCCTTGCCTAATTCTTTGAGATTGTGTGAAATTTCCAACTCTCGATCCATTAACCATTACATTAAAAGACATGGATTTCACAAACTCATTAGCCAATCTACCTAAGTTTTAACAAACCTCATTTTCAACATCATTGCTTCTGAAAAACTCCACTCGACCCTATCATAAGCCTCAGCCATATCCAATTTTATTGCACAATAATAAGTCTTTTTATTTTTGTTCACTTTAAGGTGGTGGAAAAACTCGTGAGCCATGATCACATTATCTTGGATTAGCTTACTCGAGATAAAAGCACTTTGGAATGGAGAACCTGAACTATCAAGCAAAGGCTGTAATCTATTTACAAGAACTTTTGAAATTATCTTATACGAAAAGTTACACAAACTTAATGAACATAATTGGGTAATATCTTCAAGCAAAGGGACTTTTGAAATCAAAACAATATTGGTTTCATTAAAGTGAGACAAAAATATGTTTGTTTGCATGAAGGTTTTAATCACATCATTTATGTAGGGACCAACCGGGTGCTATTGTGATTGGAAGAATACTTCGTTAAATCCATCAAGGTCTAGAGACTTTAGACCATCTAATTAGAAAACTGCTTCTCTTACTTCCTCCCCTTCAATATGCTGAATTAACTAAGAGTTTTGTTCCTCTATGATAACCTTATCAATAAAATGCAAATCTAGGTAGTCTTCACCAATCAATTTAGATGAATATAATGATGAAAAGAAATGTATAAAAGCATCAGCTTTCTTAACCTCATCCTCTTGCCAACCTCGAGACTCATCTTTAATTCTAAACACCTTGCTCTTTACTCTTCTATTGAGGGTCATTCTGTAGAAGAAGTTAGTATTTCTATCCCTGAATTTTAGCCGATGAACATGAGATCTCCAATGCTAAATGATCTCTTCTTGTTGTTGGTTAAAAGAAAATTGCTAATGGGGATCCTATATCTCATCCAATAAATGTAAATCCTAACACCTTACCTTCCTTAGGGACACACCAAAATCCCTAATCTTTTTTCCTTTAATTTGCTCCGTTGCCATAAGTTACTAAGAATTTCTCTCTTTAACAAGTTTCTTTTATATGTTAGGGATTATATGTCTAATAAATTTTAAGTGATGCTCATCGATTGGTTTCTAACTAGTATTTTAAGGAGAAAAGGATGCTTGAACTTAAACAACAACCATGACTCTAATTGATGCAAGTTTTCCTAAGAGGTTTAGATGCCCTTAAGAAGGGGTGGATTAAAGGACAAGGAGGCATAGTACTAACCAAGCACCTAATGCAAACAAAGTAAGGGCATCATAAGATAGGATAGGTAAAAGCATTGAGTTAGAGATTCAAAGAGGTAGAAATTTTAGAGTATGTATATGCTTAAAAGCATCTGCTGGCTAATAGGTGCCTCTACTACACCAAAAGCTCATCTAATTGATATTTGAGTATCTCACTCTATTTGCTTAGGCATTTGCTTAACCTATGATAAACTTTTGGAGGCTAAGATTGTTTCATTATGCAGTCCCTAAATTGAGGATAAGGTTTTACTTGTATTTAAAACTTATACTTATTAACACAAGATATAGAAGTTGAATTGTAAGAACCAAAACTTGTATTTACAACACCATAGCTCACTTCTTTTGTAGATTACATAATACAATCTCAGATACTCTTTACATTCACACCCATTTGCATTGAAATTCTCCTCTTATAATACGATTGTTCTTCCTTAGTTTCTCTAATCTTTTCTATTCAACTGCTCTCATTTTCCCATCCTAGCTTCTGTGTCTTAACTCCCCTATCATTGGCATATGAGATTACATAAGCAAATCACTAATTTGTATTGTTGTTTCATATATTATACTTGTGTTATATAAACAAGGATAGAAAAAAAAGTTGCACTAATGGAAATGTAAGTAGAAAAAGAAAATGATTTTGAAAGAGAAAATATAAAGTAAACACAACATATTGTGCTACTCTTAAATGATTCAAGTATAAAATAATGACAAATGAATTTATTTTTTGGAATATATATATATATATATATATATTTATATATATATGATATTTAGAATGACTGATAGACAAGCAATTTATTTATAAAGAAGGCTTGTTCTTATTTTTGAAAAGGGTATAGTTAATGGTCACTATTGTAGGGACTTGTTAAAGATTCAAAAGTGAAACTTTTGACATATTCAAGCACGAATTACTTAGTTTATGAAGAAATGAATGAAAGGAAACATGAGATTTTTTTATTTCAACATTTAACAAGTGTTTCTAGGACAATCAATAACATTTTTCCTTATAAGAAATATTTCTCTTTAAATAGTTAAGCACAATTTTTCAAATAGCGAAATAGACAAAAATATTTATTGACACGCATGATTCGAAGAAGAGTAGAGATAAAATTAATAAGAACATTGATGCCAAATGGAATGGAAGAACAATTTCATAACATTTTGATTTAATTCTTTTTCTCTTATATCATATTTGGTATACAGGAATATATCATAACTAAGTCAAGATTCTTAGCTCTATTCATCTTCTAATGATTGAAAATGTTTTTAAAAGGTAAAATTGTTGTTCTTTATACTGTATGATTTTAACTCCATGGGAGAATTCAATTTTGCCTTTATATGTAGAATCGCTATTCCATTTCATCCTTATTAACTATCTTTAATTTATGATTATTCATGTCAAAAAGTCTAAATGGGTGGGTCTTCTGGTTATACTTAAAATGGCCGTAACTTTTGATTTAGGAGGAGTATTTTTTTAATATAATATGTTTCCGAAGACTAATTTTCAGGTATTATAGCAAAACAATTAGGGCAAGTTTGGCTAAAGTCATTTTGAGTCAAAAAGACACTGTTTAAGGCCTGTAACGGGTTCGTTTTATTTTTAGAGATATTTTAGATAAATTTTTAGGTGTTTTAGAATTTCTTTTTAAGTATAAATACTTTCTTCATCTTTGGATGATTCTCTGTGAACAATTTTAGAATGATATAAATTTTGAATTTCCTTTCAGTTGTTTTTTGCATCCTCTCCATCAATTGCTTATTTAACATTTAACCTATATATAACATCTAATAATAAAGGGCATTTTGATAAATACCATTATCTACCATCCTCTTCCACTTGATTCCTTGGTGAGCATTTCCAAATATATTGAAAAGCATTTATCATTCCCACCGTCATTTCTTAATTCCGATTTATTTCATTCCAAACTACTCTTGCATATTAAACATGAGATTATCATCTTTTCATTTTCAGTGTTCCACTCACTTTGTTTTTTTTTTTTTTTTGGGTAGCAGTGTTCCTGTCACTTCGTTCATCTTTAGCGCTCCCAATCTTCTCTTTGAATATGGCCACTCGGTGCAAGAGGAAGGGTTGTAAAACCCTTATATAAATATAGTGTTATTGGTTTATTAATATCCATCCGCTGTATTGCCATAAAGTATCTCATGATTAATCAAATCATGTTTGTTTAATTGCATCAATCATTTGAAATTTATCTGAAATTCGCAAATATATGCTCTCGTTGACATGATAGCCAGCTTGAGTTTATGCTTGTAGAATTCATTCTTAATTATTCGTTTTCCTTCGGACAATCCCCTTTATTTTATTTTATTTTTTTAATTTGAGAAGGGGGATAAAGATACAATCTCAAGCCAATTCGATACTACTTATCGGAATATATATTTTACAATCAACCTAATCAAATATTGCGCATTATTGTGTTCTCATTTACATTTCCAAAAAGCCTTTTTAAATTTGCTTTACATGCACTTAAACTTCTTATGTTATTTTCTAAATTATATACTTAAACCTTGATTCTTTTTTTTTTTTTCTTTAAGTGTGTGTTTAATCCCTATTTCATAATTCACTCTTAAATAAAAGGACTAAAATAATAATATTATTATTATCTAATTACTTTCAAGAGGCAAATGATCATCAAGGGACTAAAAACACTTCTTTAAAGATTTATGGTTTTAGATATTCAATTTAGAAGATAAGGAGTTATGTGCATATGGTGGAATATGGGGTTGAATTTTACCCCAAAATCAATAACATCGTTGATCTTGTATATTTTATTCGGTAAATGGGCTTTAAAGTTTTACTAAAATGTCAATAGCATTATATCTTATTATCATACTGGATTATGGAATAAGGGCATAAAGCGATTTGATAACTCAATTCTCTTCTACTTTATCTCGGCTCGTTTTGCATGTTCTTTTTTATCCTCATGTTAAATATGCCTTAAAGTAAATATGCTTATTCTGCCGACATAATCACACAAACACGTCGTATACGTCATACGAGGGGAGTACTTTTAAGGTAAAGAAGAATAAAGGACGAATGTATCATTCATCGTGTTAGCCCAATGTCATGTTCTTTACTATGTATTCGGTGTTTATGGATCCCATCAAATTATAATAGAAACGTTGGAGGAGTCTGGCCATCTCCTTGATAAGGCCAAACCTATTTATTTGTTTTTTTATTATGCTTTGAACCGTAGGTTGTTTGTTTACGGGAGTAATATTAACTAATTAATTAAAAAAAAAAAAGTTCGAACAAATTTTTATAAATTTAAGATTATAGATACATAATCTAATTTTTGTACTTATTTTGAGTATTAATTAATTAGAAACTTGTAGAATAGGATGTTTTTTTCCCTATAAATTACTTAATGGGGATAATATTCTTCGAAACTTTCAGACCATCTTCGCTAATCGTTTAATATATATTATTGTCTGTGCCACATGAAACACATTCTCTGATATTAAAAGGGCACTATGAAAATCTCTATGAGTTGTAACTGATAAAAAGAGTCTTCAACATTTAATTTTAATGTTCCGGCCGAATATATAGGTTTATACAACATACATACATATATGCTTTATATATATATGTGTGTGTGTATGTGTTTGTCTTCGGTATCCCTATATTGCGACGATGAATCTTATTGCATCAATGGCAAGATAGATACTTTCAATTTGCCTACTTTTACATGTTCTCCTGTTGAAAATCTTGGAATAAATATTTCAAGTACAAACGTACTTGCAATTTAGCTACCTCCCTTCTCGCTTGCGTTCTCACTGAAGAAAAACTAAATGCCCTTCTGAGTTTAGAGAGCTAGACATGGATTTATCTCGAGGAAGTTTAGAAATGACTCGAGCGTAGAGCAATCCAAATTTCTTTCCTATTAAGATTTTTATTTCATAATCATTTGGACAAAACTCATACAAGGAAAAGCACAAAAAGGGGAAAAAAGAAATTGGCACATATTTATACCCTGATTTGAGAAAGCTAGTAATTTTTTCGATCCTTTGTTGTTGTGAAGATTAGTAGATCTAGTTTCATAATCGAAAAATCAAGTTTTTTTATTTAGAGAAAAGGAGTGCATCTTAGCTTTAAGGAAAGATATGATCATGGACAGTTATAGAAGCAATCGCATAATGCTCGTAGTCATTCATTGGATTTGATGGAGGTGTTGGAGAAGTCATGAACTTTACTGGCCTTTAGAGAAGTTTCTAGTATAACGTAGTCCAATAAAGCAAATGATGGTTGAATAATCTTATCTAAGGTAGTAGCCAAGCACTCTGGTGAAAGGTCAATCACTCATGCCAAACCATTATTCTTGATCGGAGCCCTTACATTAATATGAATGATCGAATATTTTGGAGTCCAATAGTTGATAAGGTTCCTTATTTAATCACACCGTTTAAATTAAGTGTCCGTTTGATATTTTTAAGTTTTGATACTAAAATCTAAGTTTACTCTTCATCCATTTCTAGTAAAGTGAAAGCGATGTGAGCTATCACTTGGCAAGTATGGTGTTTACCATGAATGATTTTCTTATAATTGTAATGTAAAGAATCAACCAGATATATCTTAAATATGGACTATTACTATTGTTGATGTGTTGGCTATGTTTAAGGTCAAGGTCTACAACCAATTAGGCTAAATACAATTTATAGTTTAGGTACCAATGGCATTGATATGAATATAGATTTGTTGACTAATTTATCTATATCTAGTCTTGAGTTAGTAAATGCAAATAGTGAGATCTAGGCACCATATAGGAAATGCCTAAGAATAAAGATAGTGAACGAAATCACTAATGACTAGATATGGGTGGAGGCGATTACTCTTTGCTTGTTTTCTTGCAACAAAATTTAATTTGGTGATGTCGTTTCTTTGTAATTCTTAGTATTAGATTATGATTTTATTTGATGATAGGCTAATTTGGACATGGACCTTAATGTCTAGACTAACCTCCTTTAGAGCAAGGGTTGAGCTCTCAAAATTGGGACTAGCCTCCTTAGAGCCTATGTCGAGCTCCTTAAAGCTTGATCGACCTCACAAAAAACCTAAAGAAGCCTCCAACTTCAAGAATGATCTCATTAGATGATGTACCATGCTTGCTAGACCCTAGATCGAGCTCCTTAGAGCACGACTAATCTCATTAGAAGACATCTTTTGAGCTTTATCTCTAGACTTCTCCTTATCTTAGGCCTACAAACCATAAATTTGCTAAGCCCTACCCATAAGTTATAAAGAAGGTAAGGTTAGAGTAGCTAAAACAAATAAGGAAAGTCTATAGTTGGCATAAGCTTATTCTAAGATCCTTACCACAAAATCTAGAGTCAAAGAGAGTATCTTGACATCATTGGCTCCTTTCACAAATAACTTGTCTATCATGCCTATAAATAGTGGGTCAAGGTTATGGATAAAGGATTCCACCTCTTATTGTCTCTCACTTATACATATTTACCCTCTCTTGAACACTATCAACATAAGCATAGGAATGACTGCACCGGAATCACTTCCAACACTTACCCATAGCTTATGTTTGCTCATTTTACACATTATCTTCAACCTCAACCACCTTATTAAAATCACATTACAACATTTGACGTTGTTTGTCTATGAATCATATAACCACAACCGGTTAGAAGTTCACAATACATATGGATAACCAATGAGACAACACTATTGCAGTTAAGCAACAACTCAATCTAATAACTAGAAATACCATTCCAAACCTACCTTCACAATAGGCTCATTAGCCAACTAGAATGATCCTAAAAGTTTTGCTCAACTAGAGGAACTTTACCTCAAGTTGGGAGTAGAGAATGGAGAGTTGAGAATTACACTCAATGAAAAAGGAGCAGCAAGAAGCCCCTTCACCACTTATGGAGGACATCTCTCATAACAATGCCCTGCCACCATTACCATTGGTACTTAAGAACCTATCCAGTTGCCTCACTTATTGGACTAGCACCTCCATATAGTCATGCTTCTGCCTTAGCTTGAAGCAACTACCTTGTGCCTTCTAAGGACAATTCCTATCACTTCTTAGTCGATCGGGACATGGATGAGCTACAAGAATACATCAAAGGGCTCTCTAAGATTAGAGACTTAAAAAACAAAAAAAAATAAAAATAAAAAAGAGCCCTCCAGCCAATTCTCTATTAGCCAATCTTTGTTCATATCACCAAAGAGATTCAAGATGAGTTTAACTCAAACGGAGATGCCCCTTATCATGCCTTAAAATAAAAGTTGACAAAACTCTAATTATTGATGTGCCTTTTGGCACAACAGCATAGAGTTTATTGGAAAGGTTAACTATGCTTGGTAAAAGTAGTATTAGGATAGATGGCCTCTTAGAAAGTGGTTGTACTAAGTGATAAAAATTTATGGTGTAGCATGCGAAAGTGGATGTACTTCAATACAAGAAGCTCTCGATTGGTTTTTTTAGAATAGTCCACTAGTTGGAAATGGGAAAGCTAAGTGCTATGCAAGTTAAAGTTCTATAGGATAGGGAGACCTCCAAAGCCTATAATGGAGCACCTCTAAAGCCTTTCCTACCTAGTGATGGTCATAGACCTATGTAATAAAACTACTAAGAATGCTAGTTCCATAAGAGGGTAGATAGTGATGTTCCATAAATAAAAGGTGACATAAATCTAATCATTAATACACCTTTTGGAAAGTAGCAGCATCAAAGGACAAAACAATGTAGCATACAACACCAAAGTGGACACCACTTCGATTCAAAGATTTCTAAGTCTGGTTGTTATACCCATCATGGAGCTTTAAGATAAGATAAGCGACCTGACGACCACTTATCTTACTTGCTGTTAATGATGAACTTACATGGTTGTAGTGATGCAATAGCCTACAAGGTCTTCCAGACACATTATAGAATGTTACTAGGACTTGGTTTAGTAACTCGAAGTATAACTCCATCTTTAGCTTCCAAGAGCTTGGCTCTTAGTTCCATAACCACTTCCTTGTGAGTAAGATGCTACTAAAGACTTGTCTACACTTTATCTCATCAAGTAGAGGTCAGACGAGTCCAATAGAGATAACCTTTCTTGCTTAATTGCTACTACAGTTAAAATTCTAAACATGGACATGCTATGTGTTGTAATCTACTGCTTAAAGATGTCTAGTGCGTCTTCATGTCACTGGTAAAGAAGGAACCACAAAGTATCAAAGAGTTCCAGAAGAGGGCCTCTAAATTCATCCATATGGTGGACAGCATCAAGGTACATCGGCAATTTGACCATGAGAGGTCGAGTAAGAAATAGGATAAGGACTACAACTTGATCAAAGATTAGCTCGAACCCTTAGATGATAGGTATCCATCTCGTAACAGAGGTGGCAGAAGATGTAAAACATAATCCTCTCCTATTGAGACGATACCCCATTCACTCAAACTTAAGGGTAAATCATCCTAGAAATAAGAAGAAAAAAAAAAAAGGAATCTTGCCTTGACCATAGAAGATGAAGGGTAATCCCTTAAGGAGGAAACTATACAAGTATTGTAACTTCCATTAAGATAAGGGATACAATATTAAGAAGTGTCAAGACCTAAAAAATGCCATTATGGATGCCATAAAACATAAATAACTCAAAGGACTACATCTAGCATTAAGTTGATGATGCAAATCAACTTACTAAGTAAAGGCTTACTGAACAACAATAAGGCCCTCCCCCCCACCCACGAGGTTATAGACTATGTTATAGCTCTTAGTTATTGTATTCAGGACATTATTAATAAAGATTCACATTTTCTGACACTTCCCCTCTCTTCCATGTTGAGAAGCAATAGACAAAATGTGTTAGCACTACTAAATGCCAATTTTTAGCCTCCTATGATAAGAACAAGCTCCTTTTTGTTTGGCTTAGCCTCCTCTAAGGTGAATGACACTTAGTCTCAATCTCCTTTGAGGCAAATGCACACTTAAAACCTTTTTAAGTCCTAGCCTCCTTTGAAATGAATGAACTCATGAGCTCTTAGCCTACCCTTAGGAGAACGGATTACTCGCTTCTTCAAGCTATTAATTAGGACACCATTAATAAACCACATTTTGTTATGGAATCGAAGGTACTCTTGATAGGAACTTGAAGATTTGTGGTCACCTTCATCAAATTAGGATGCCATTTATCGAATAAAGTTGTCTAAAATTTGAGGTACTCCCAATAAGGCAACGAATCCTTAGCACAATCTTCTTAAGAAAAATCCAACCACAATTTGCTATAGTTAGCAAATTATCAACAAAACCCTAGTTTTGAAGTTTGAGGTACCATCAGTAAGGAGTCAACATTCTCTAGCCTCCATTACCATTAGAAATGTCTAACTGTAATCAATTATGGTCATAAGACTTTTTATAAGCATTAAGAGTTGCAATAACAAGTTTAAGCATCAAAACCATAAAGAGCATACAACATCAAGTTATAAAAGCAAAAAGGAAAAAAAAAAAAAACTCTAAGCAAGCAATGGCAAAAGAAGAAGAAGAGCAAACAATTTGCCAATTTTTTGTGCCATTTTGTCATTCGCTAATCGATGCTTGCAAAGAATAAGGTTAGCATATTGACTTACCATATACAAACGACATGAAAGAAGAAAAGGACAAATTAAAAGAAAGGAAAATATAAGGAAAGGGTAATAAGAGGAATTCCTTAAGTACATTAGCATATAGGGTTGGATATGCAAGGCTCTACCTTGTATTCATATCCTAAGCTAATCTTGTAAGATGATTGAGACTCGTTCCTTATCCTTAAGAGGCTCAACCACCTCAAAGGGAATGGAGCTTGTATTGAAGGCTACTTTTCGATTAGGTTCATATAGGAATGGCTTCTCTTATCCATATGTTTAGCCTCAAGTGTTAAATCAACACCTTCTTACTAGGCTGCCTTAGGTTTTTCATCATAAGTAGGGAGTACATCTAAATAATTGGAGAAGATAATATCGAGTTTAGGATAACACTTTCTCATGTCTTCCTTTGGTTCCCTTGTTTCCTTCAAAAACATGTCTTGCTGGAGCTTATGACCTTCTAAACTACTTATTATCTCATTAAAGACCTTTTCATGGACGTCCTTTGGTATCTCACTAGCTTTGTCTCTCAACTTGCTCGTCCATACTTAATGGTACCTCAATTCTTCCTCCAGTTAGTCAATCCTTGCCTTATACTCCTTCTTATCCCTTTAGAAGCTATCCATTGCCACCTCCAACATAGTGATCATGCATTTTAGATTCGCTAACTCATCATTTGTGCTTGTTAACTTAAATTAAAGGCCTTTCATTATCAACTAGGGATCTTTTCCTGATCGGAAGTTTTTTTCTAGATATTGTATACTTCTTGGTATTACTTTATTTCTTAGAAAATTAATTAGCAAGGAACCGCAACCACTTCAACAATTGAAGTAGAATATAAAGGAATTGTTTCTATTACAAGACATATGCTTTAGTGTGTCATATATTCTCCTATAGATATCCTATTTTTGCTTCTCTTGTAATTTTTGAACTTCTATTAGAATAGGAGAAAATGGGACCAAATTTGGAAAAGCACCAAAAAAAGATTAGAAATTCAAAAAAATAGAACATTTATAAAAATTAAAAGAAAAAGTAAGTTAAAAAAAGTGGTCTTGAGTTATTTTTGGAGTTTTTGAGTCACATGAATGGGGTTATTTTATTTTAGGGTCAAAAGTGTGCACATGTGATTTAGTAGTTTCGAGTTATTTTTGAGAATATTAAGTTTATCTAAAAATTCAATATTTAGACAATGACTCATTTTAAGTACTTTTGGTTTGTAAAGATGAAATTGATTAAAGTTAATCATAGCTTCGAATAATACTTTGATTGGACTTAAATTGGTTGATTTATGAAAAAATCAATTTTTAGATTAATCATACCATCAGTAAACTAGAACTCATTAAATTGTTGACTTAGGTTCACTTTAAATATATATATATATATATATTATGCGCACAATGTTTGCTTGGTCATCTAATTTTCAATTTGTTGATAGTTAGTCGTTAGGAATTTTAAGTAGATTTGAACTAGATATGTAGCTTTAAACCAGTTTAGGCCTTGTTAATGGTTATATAATTTTAAATGTACTTAGTGATAGAGAAATACACTTAGCTCAATGGTAAGGGCATCCTACTTGCATGCATAGAAAAATTGGTGGTCATTGATTCAATTTAAGTAGGGTACATCTATGTGCCTTTACTTTTTTTTCTTTTCTTTTTTTTTTTTCAAGAGCGTAGTCACGTGCATAGTACATTATCATCTAGTTCATCCTTTAACCCTTGTGATTTTTGCTCCATGTTGACTTGAGTTTTGATTGCCTTGTTAAGTTTTGAAGATTTAATGACATTATTTTGGCAAAAACAAGCATATAGGAAGCAATTGTGACCCTAAATTACATCATTTTGATTCTAATCACAAATTAAAGATTGTCAAAACCCATGAGCATTCTAGAGCAAATTCATTACCATAGAGGACCTTCTAAGATTGCTCAAGCATAGTAGAATATAAATAGGACATTATAAGACTCATTTCAACAAGAAGTAATCACGAAAATGCTCACTACAAGTTAAAAATGAAGCTTTCTCTCCTTATAAGGATTTCTTTCTCTCTTTGAAGGTTCTAAGGTTTTAGACAAAATTGAGTAAAAAAAGTGATGTAATTACATTTCTGAGTGTGTCTAGATAAAAATGTACCAACATGTGCTTCAAATCCTCAAGAGAAGCTTGAATGAAAGACCCAAAATTCAATCGCCGTTAAGGTTTGTAAACCACCGCCATATAACGTTATTAGGTGAAAACCACCCCTTCTAATAGACTTACCACACTTAGGAACCCCCAGCTAATGCTTGCCATCCTTCGACAAGCATGTGCACCCCCTAGTAACCATTGGGCTCACGACTTGCTTATGACCCACAAACTCGACCTAATTTGCCCTCATGTACCAAAGTATAGACCTACATATCCAAATTAGGTTTAGTCTTTAGGTTGTTTTATTTTCATTTTTATTATTATTATTTTTTTGGAGTTGTTTGTTATTATTCTATGTTATTTACTTATTCATTTGTTTTATTGGTTATTTATTTACAAATAAGAAAAGAAAAACGAGAAGTTATAATCCATTTCTTTTTCTTTAGATAAATAACTATAGTGTCTTAAAAAAAAAATTAAGGAAAAATTAACATTTGATTTTTTTAAAACCATATTTTTACACTTAAAAATCTATTTTGCTAAAAAAAAATGAATAAATAATTTTTTTACAATAAATGTAATAATCATACAAAATATTTTTTTATAATAAATGTAACAATCATACAAAACTGAAGACCTTTTTTTTAGGGTTTCTTAAAATAAAATAAAAGGATTAAAAATATATACCCAGTCATTTCCAAAATAAAAAAAAAAAACCCACATGCTTACGATTTTGAGAATATATTAAGGAAGTCTAATCCGAAATAGTGAATATGTAGGCATCCGTACACAATTATGGGGTGACTTAAAATACAGAAAAATTTATTTTTCTCCTTTGTAAATAATTATTTTTATTATTATTCTTTTGTAAATAAATATAATTTGTTAATTTTTTATTTATAGAATAGAAATTGTTCTTTCAATTTAGAAGAGTATATTGAAAAAATAAAGTTAAATTTGGAAAATTAAGGTAATACCCGTTTTAGGTTTAACAAATCAACCTCTAGATCTAAAAACTCTAGATTTCCAAATCTTTTTTTTTTAAATGGCTTTTTACATGACCTAGTAGCTAAGTTATAATTGATCTATCAAATTAGTTATAACTTAACTTTTTTCCTTACTCTAGTGAAGTGGCGACTCTAAATTTTTTTCAAAATTAAAAGAACCATATTTTCCTTAATTCTTTATTGAGGGTTTATATTGGATGGATATATGGTTTGATATAAATCAGATTAAGGAAATAAATGACAATTAAAAATTTAGGCTCGACTACTTGGCGACTCCATTAGAAACTATCAAGAGGGTTAGCTATTTAAACCTTTCAAAATTAAATTTACTTTTCAAAATGCCTATGTTATTTTTGTGATTCTTTTCTTGTAAATATTATTTGTTTTAATTGCTTTATTCACTTTGCATGCAACATACTTGGGATATTAGGAGGATGATTGCATCAAGGATGTAGGGTAGATTCAGTTAGATCTAGACCATCTTAAGACTTGAGGATGGAGGGCCATTATATAGGTTTCAGGTACTATAGGATAACCGCCACTTAGAGTAGATTAGGTTACCCCACTTAATCTTCAATGTGACGAATAAACTACTTCTTTGGAAGTATGTAAGGTCATAGAGCTTAAGGATCTTTAGAACTCACCCTAATTGCATATACTTCCTTTAAACCATGTATTAAATACACTACTCCTAGGTGTTGTAGCCTTATTAATATTTGAGTGTGCTAGAAATGTAATCAATTTTTACACCTATTCTTTTATAAAAGTTAGGGGTATTTTGTAAACACCTAATTACCAATAGAGTTGCAACTTAAGGAATGATGTATTAACTCGATGGTTCTAGCATCTACATGCTTCTACATACATTCTTTTGTTTCATTAATAAATGATTCTTATTCATGAAATGTTTAGGCCTACAGATAATGGTAAGAAACTAATAAGTGAACAATTAGAGAATCGATAGGCTATAGGACCTCCTTAAGATTTGGGAACAGTTGCTACATGGCCTTAAAAGCCTTTCTTAAACAAGTCCTTGGAGGAACTCGAGAAATGTTGGAAGACTGTAGAGCTTGCCTATGAGACTTAGATTAGGATTTTTTAGTTTGTTGCTAAGGGGCCTCGAATTAATGTCAAGTTTCATTAAATAATCGTTAGGCCCCTTTTCTTTGTTTTTCTCTATACTTTATTTTGTCAAGATAATAAAAGCACCCTTTAGCCTACCTTAGTATTCCCCTTGAGTAAATAATCATTCAATAGCATTCATCTAACAATCTATCTTTGATTTAAGGAAATGTAAATAAATTCCATAGGCTTATAAATAGAACTCTAAAATCCTTATTCTTATTTGTAATAGGATCAATTAGTTTCTGTAAAATAAAGCCTTATCTTTCTCTCTTACAAAAACAAAAAAGAAGAAGAACGAAAATAAATTAAAAAAAAAAGTTACTAATAGTTACAAATTCTTATAAGACTTAAGACAAAAATGAATCCATAGCCTACTAAGGAAGTCAGCCCAAACATCAAACCTCAGCCCATTAAGGTAGCCAACCCAAACACAAACCCTTGGCCCATTAACGTACCTAACTTAAAACATAAAACCCTACTCTATTGAGAAAGCTAAGCCCAACCATAAACCGAGTAAAAAACATGAAGCCATTTACATCTTCAGTCTTGTTAAAATGCAAGGAAACCTCATTTTAAGCTTAATCGTAGTCTAAACAAAAGGATGATTCATAACTCCTCCACCTCAAATGACATTAATACTGGCCCATTTGATTGTAAGGAACTAGGATCACAAACAAACATGTTAGCTAAGGGGCATTAAAACCTTTATGTCTGGGGTAATTATTTGCTTAGTCCAATAGGAACATGAAAGGTTTATGGCATTTTGTATTTGATTTTAAACTCAATTTGAATGAAAGATATTGTATCACACTTGGGCATGTTTTAAGGAACATTTCAAGAAACTAGGGGGCAAAGTCAATTTACACCTTAGAGCAAATTGATATGGACTCCTACATAAGAACATGGTAGCTCAATTTTAAAAGATTTAAAACGAAAAGAGGCAAACTATTTCCCACACACCAATCCTTAAACACTTTGAGAGCTGAGTGATGACATGGTGAGGATTTTTTAAACCCATTCCTTTAAGGAGGTTCATTTTGAACTTGATATGTATATCAAAATGAAGTTAGGTATTCATTTTCAATATCTCAAACATGATTATCCTTTGCTAACCGCTGTTGAGCCAATTAGGGAGTGTTTTCAAATTTAAACCCTATCAAGAATCACCTCACATTGGGGCAATTTGGAGGTCAAACTCATCAAATTAGGAGCAAAGGATGAAAATATGCTTGTGTTGGTCCCATATAAAATATCGAGGGGGGGGGGGGGTTATTGGGATGAATTAATACTTTGAATTTTTTAAAACTTTTTTGTTGTAAAATAAAATTGTCTCTCCCAACAACTTATATTGGTGAACAGTAATATTTTCATAATTCAACACACAATAATTCATAAAGCAAATTAAAATAGTAAGGAAGGAGAAAATCAGGTTGAGAATATATAGGGCTTCAACCTTCTACTTACTGTTCTCTTTCAACTCTACTGTTAAGGACTTAGTCTACTTCACTAGTGCTATTCCACTTGATTTATTATATCAAAATCACTAGAAGATTATAAGTAAATGCTACACATAGGCTTCACAATACTCTGCTTTACCTATCTAGCTTTGCTACAATCTAGGCTAATACAGATCTACAGAATAAAGTTTAACTTCTCTAAACATCAAACAAAGTTTATAAATTACAAGTGATAACAATAATACAAGTCTCAAATAATTTCGCACTAAATAGAAATACAATTTATGTATAATTCGCCTAGTTACAACTTTTTAAAGAAGTATCTAAGAAACTTTTTGTATCTTTTTAGAAGGTAGAATTTGATCACAATTTTTGTATAACGAAAATTTGTCTTGGGGATGTTTTTAACGTTTTGAATCCTTTCTCTTTTTATATTGAAATCTTCCAATGGTTAATTTGTTGAGGATTATTATCACTATCATGTTTATCCAAACATTTAATTGATAGAGATAATCCTTAGATATTTTTTAGAGGATCTTAGTATTTTGAATTTTAAAATTTGCTCTTCTAATCTTCATTTGGTAAGATATTCTTTGATTTATAACCTCCAAATGAGCTTTAGATTTAAAATTGATGAAGAGATATGCTTAATCAACAATTTCTAGATAAAACTCATATTTAAAATTGAAATCCCACAAAATCCGAAATCAACCTTATCCTTATCCATTCTTGTATATATCTTGATTATCCAAAAATAAATTCGCTTAATAATAATCCCTATAGATTTTAATTCTAACTTAA
This sequence comes from Lumnitzera littorea, assembly GCA_024138015.1. Classification (NCBI taxonomy): domain Eukaryota; kingdom Viridiplantae; phylum Streptophyta; class Magnoliopsida; order Myrtales; family Combretaceae; genus Lumnitzera; species Lumnitzera littorea. Next base: position 76,450,583 of record JAMXBB010000003.1, on the reverse strand, counting down.
GTGAAACGAGATTAATTGTATTTCCCTAATACACCTAATCTTGATTATCCAAAAACAAACCCGAACTTGATATGAGTTAATTTCAACATTATTCTCCTAGACTAACTATCTAAATAACCTTCTAAAGAGTATAAGTTTTCTTTTCACTGAAGTCTTTGAATAAGTTTTTGAAGCATTGTATCAAATCTTCTTATAAAGTTTTTGCAATACTTTTTGAAGATTTTTAAACTATCCTCTTTTTCAATCAACTTGGACCTTTTGAATAAGTTTCTGAAAACAACTTAATTTTGCAATTTTAAAATTTTTGAGAACCCTTCAAATGCTTGCATTCTTGATGATTTATTGGAATTCATGTGTTTTTGTTATTATCAAAATATATGAGAGATATCTAACATTCTCTCCTTTTCTTATGATAATAAAACACTCTTATAGAACCAAAAACATAAATCAAATTGAATTGATATCTAACAATAGTAAAAAAATTTCACAATCACATAAACAACATGTCATGTAGAGTGCATAACGCAAATGTTTTTGGTTTTTCTCCCCCCCCTTTTTTTGTTATCATCATATTGTGAGATCATTAATGAACCCCTTTAATTTTTATAAACAGATAGAATGTATAGAATGAATAAAAGTAAGAATAGAAATACTGGAAAAAAGGATCATAACAAAAGAACATACTGCATTAATTAAAAGAAAGATCATAACCAAGTCCACCAATTAACAGAAATAATAGAAACAAGTCCACAAAAGAACTTTTCATCAAGCAACAAAAGAATCTAACAAAGCTAAATTTAAAATACTAGACAAAGAGAAAGAGAATCATTTCTTAGATCTCTTAGTTTTCTTCCGAGCCCAAAGTTTAAATCTTCTAGAATAGGTTGTAAGCACCTTACTAAGAGAAGGATTAGCTTCAAATGATGTTACCAAAGAGGAAGTTGGTTCTTTGTTCTTGTCAGAGGTTGGTGTAGCTTGAGTTGGAATAGGGGTAGAGTCTTCTTTGGTGGAAGCAATAGAAAGAGTCTCTGTGTTTCTTTCTGGAGGTATCTATTCTTCAAGATTTAGAATAGGAGTAGCAATTTGAGGTGATTTGTCAAGAGATTGTAGGGAGATGACAGGAGTTTTATCCAAAGCTAGAACAGGGATGGAATTAGTTTAATCGGTTGGCTGAGTAGAAATCGCAAGCAAATGAGGTTCAATTGGTGTGAGGGGAGTATTTAAAATAGGAACAGATGGTTCAGTAGGTATGAGGTGAGGATCTAAGATGGGAACAAATTGTTTAGATGGTTCAATTGGTTAGGTTTATTTAGGGGGTTCAAAAGGAAAATTAGCAGGATGAGCTTGGTCATCAAGATTGGATTCTATAATAGTTTCTTTGACCCAAGCTTTAAATAAATCTTTCATCCCTGTAATATACTCCTTGACTAACTTTCCTATAACTTCCTTGATTCCTTTAGAAAGTTGTTCAACAAAAGTTGAGCTTTCGCCTTGTTTAGAGTGAATAGGTTGTGTCTCTATACTTTCTAAATCACTATCTAAAGGTGACCAAATTGCTTCCCTGAATTCTATCTTACCTGATCTTCTAACCAATTTTCCTTTCCTTTTTGGTTCCTTCTCAACAAGTTCCTTTCCTAGCTTCCTTTTCATTTCATTATCCTTTTCTTCAATTATAATTACCTTTCTTCTAAGATTTGAAGGATGAACAAAAATGTCTCAGTTATGTGAATGCCAAAGCTTGTCACTCACATAAATCCCCATCTGCTTAAAAATTCTTTCTCCAAGCTTAATAGGATAAAATGGACAACTTGCTTCACCTGGAATTTTCAATTTCTTGAAATTGAAGAGTCTTAGCAATAAGTTCCCATATGGCCGAACATCCAAATGCTACCATATGTATCTTATCATAAGTTTCACAACATCTACCTTTCTCTTCCTTAACATTGCTAAAACAACTAGTGCATCTTCTCTTGTTATAGAGGTTGTACTACCCTTTCTAGGTAACGCAAACGAGTTGACAAATTTGTGTAAAATCCTAATTAATAGCTCAAATTCAATACTGAAAATATCTCTTCCTATTCCTAACTCTACTCCATCATTCCATTCTGTAAACAAATTCTCCTTAGTCATCTATGCTAAGCTCTCATCCTCTTATACTTCTTTAATGTTGAAACATTTTAGAATGTCCTTCTTCATTATTTCAATCTTTTGGCCTAGTACGACTAACTTCCACACTTCTTAATTTTTGTTATCAAGCTTCCTATGAAACTCATCTACCAATTCTCCATATATCATTCCTCTCATATCAACCAAACCATTCAGACCTAACTCATCCAAATACTCTTTTCAGTAAAAACCATTCTTGTCAAATAATTCTAAATCTAAACAAAAAGAATCTTTGATGGAGAGGTTTTTACCTTTTATTGTATATCTTTTCTTGGGTTTGTCTTTTGATTTGGAAGAGGGAATCGAAGTTTTTATTTCTAGTGACCTTTGCACATTCTTGGAAGATTTTGAAGTCTTCTTTACTAGAGTAACAACCTTAGACTTTTGGGGAGATTTCTTTGGTTTTGGTACAGGGGATCGTTTAGAAGGATTTCTTTCAGATTTTCCTTTAGATGGTTTGTCTAAGGGATTAAAGCCTTCAACAATTTTTTTTTTTTTTTGGGATGAGCTACAATCTTGAACATCCTAAGTAGTCTTCTGATTAACTTCCTGAATTGGTTCAGAATGTACCTTAGAACTGTTCTTTTTATTCACTTCTTGAGTAGCTTCTTTCAATGGTTCATCATGAAGTTTTAGGGTTAAGGTTTTTTTAAATGAATCTTGGTGTGTTTCAAAAGGTGAAATTGGTTGAGGGTTTGTAAGGATGGTGGTGTTTGTTTCTTGTTCATCAAGGACAATAGGATTTTTGGGATCATTTTGTACTTTAGATTTAATACCCTTTGCGGCAATTCAGGTAGATTTTCTAGGTGCCATGAAATTTGAGTGAAAGAAAAAATATGAGAGAGGAATGTGAAGAGCTTGATCAAATGAGAAGAAGAGAAATAAATATAGGCTTTTATAAGATAAGAAGAATTAAACTGCCAGAAATAATGGTCTTCAACTGTAAGAAAGTGGGCTAGTTTAATGGACCAACTAAAGACATGCTAAGACTTACTTCTTTTCCTATGCAACAAGTAGGAAAAAGAAGAAAACTTGCATGTGTTCAAAATTGTAAAAATAAGTGAAATTAATAAGAATGCTCTTTAATCTAACAAAAAGGATTACAAACACCTATTTCATTATGAATAAATTCAAACCTTAATTTATCCAAAAGCTTTGTAAAAATATCAGCAAATTGATATTTAGCTGGGACAAAATCAACACTTACATCATTATTTGCTATAAGATCATGAATGAAATGATGCCTTATTTCTATATGTTTTAACCTTGAGTGATGAACTGGATTTTTTGTCACATTAATAGCACTAATATTATCACATTTTATGGGTATATTCTTATAACTTATTTCATAGTCATTTAATTGTTGTTTTAACCAAAGTATCTATGCATAACAATTTCTAATAGATACATATTTAGATTCTGCAGTTGAAAGAGAAACAGAATTTTGTATTTTGGAATACCAGGAAACTAACTTATCTCTTAAGAACTGATAAGTTCCTAAAGTACTCTTCCTATCCACTTTGCAACTTGTATAGTTAGCATCTGAATATCCTATGAGGTCAAATTTTTGACTCTTAGGATACCAAATTCCTAATTTTGTAGTGGTTTTTATATATTTAAAGATCTTTTTAACTGTAGTTAGGTGTGTTATAGTTAGTAAACTTTGAAATCTAGTACACACACAAGTATTGAACAAAATATCGGGGTATAATGTAGTTGGATATAATATAGATCTAATTAAACTTTGATAGGGTTTTTCATTTACCTTTTTGCAATCTTAGTATTCTCAAAACCAAATTTCTTTAATATTTGTTTGGTATACTTCTCTTGGTGAATAAACATTCCATTCTTTGATTGTTTGATTTATAATCCCAAGAAGTGTAACTCACCCATGAGTGACATCTCAAATTCTGCCTGCATCAACCTTGAAAATTCTTGTCAATATTTTTCACTAGTTGCACCAAAAACCATATCATCAACATAAATTTGTACAACTAACATATCTTTTCTATGATGTTTCATGAAGAGTGTAGTATCTACTTTTCCCCTTTGAAAGTCATTTTTAATCAAGAATTGACTTAGTCTTTCGTACTAATCACGTACAGCCTATTTAAGTCCATACAAAGCCTTTTTTAACTTATACACATGATTTGATTTGAAGGGATCTTCAAATCCAGGGGGTTGATCAACATATATTTCTTCTTTTATAAAGCCATTTAGAAAAGCACTTTTTACATTCATTTGATACAACTTAAAATTTTTCAACCAAGCAAATGCAAGTAATAATCTTATAGCTTCCAACCTAGCAATAAGAGCATAGATTTTATCATAGTTTATTCCTTCTTCTTGATAGTAAACCTTAGCTACTAAGCATGCTTTGTTTCTAATTATTATTCCATATTCATCTAGCTTGTTTTTAAAAACCCATTTAATTCTAATGATTGACTTATTTTTAGGTCTTGGAACTAAACTCCAAACCTAATTTCTCTGAAATTGACTGAGTCTTGCATGGCTTAGATCCAGTTACTATTATTTAAAACTTCATCAATTGAATGAGGTTCAACTTTAGATATTAGAGCGAAATGATTTTCAAAGTTTTGTAGGCTTAATCTTGTTCTTAATCCAAATCTAACATTACCAATAATAAGTTTAGGGGGGTGATTAGTTTTAAATTTAAGAGTTGATGGTGGAGTATGAAAATATTCAGAGCCTTTTGACTTACCTTTTGAATGTGTTTCAACAAACTTAGTATTGGTGTTTAAAGAACCTTTTGATTTAGGTTGTTTTTTTTTTGGATACATCAAGCATCTTTGAAGCTTCTATTATTCCTTTTGAAGGAGGTTCTATCTTTCCTTAATTTGAATCAAGATGCAATGTATTCTTTTTATTTAAGACAAATGGAGTTTCATCATTCAACTCTTCATAGCTTGTTTCTTCGATAAATTTGACATTTATTGATTATTTTACTACTTTGATTTCTTTATTGTATACTTGGTATGCCTTTGAGTTCAGAGAGTAGCCTAGAAAGATAGCTTCATTAGCTCTCTCTTCAAATTTTCTTAAGACTTTTCCTATTTTCTTAACAAAACACTTGTAACCAAATGTGTGAAAATATGAAATAGTAGGTTTTTTTCCTTTGTAAATCTCATAAGTAATTTTATTTGTCAAGGGTCTCACATATGCATGATTTATGATGTAACAAGTCGTAGAATCAGCTTCTGCCCAAAAATGATAAGCTATATTACTTTCATTAAGTAGAATTATTGTTATTTCTTGGATAGTCCTGTTTTTATGTTTAACTACTCCCTTTTGTTGTAGAGTATAAGGTATAGAAAAGTTATGAGTAATGCCTTTTTCTTCACAAAACGAGATAAAATCTGAGAAAAAAAGCCTTAAAAGGTATATCCTATCCTAACGAAGACAATGAACCTAAACTTGATTCCCCTAATGCATCAACAAAGACAAAAATCCAAAGCCCAATCATCCTTAAAAACATAAAGTCCTCATATCTATTCAAAAAATCACATTATGAGCCCAAAAGCACAAAGCCTCCATACCCCTTCACAATCATACTCCAAACCTTCTTACCTATCTTAAATCATAAACATAAGGCCACCTGATAGGATTCGTGGTATCGACTCAACCAAATGCCAAAGCCTAACTCATCTACTCTTCACTTGGATATCTCATTAGATTACTTATTTGTGCTTATGTTATTAAAACTTCCAATTTCTTATATTTTTCCTAAATTACTCTCATGTTTCCTATGTATTTATGGGAATGCCAGTAAGGCATCATTTTATTTACAAGTTTACAACTATGTATAAATAGAATACATGTATATGATTTTAGACAAATTTTGGCATATTAATGGAAAACCCTTGAGGCTTTTCTCTTGGAAAGCTCCTCTTGACCAACTCTTATTAATCACTTTAGTAAGGACTATGGTGAGCAACCTTATCACTTAGATCGGTGAGTCACATTCGATGGATCATAGGCTGTGTAGGATCTTGTTAGTGTATCATATCTAGTTAGATAGCTTATAGATTTACTAAAACCTCCCTCTTATTTTCTTGTTCTTATTCATTGTAGTGCCTCTCTATGTGTACGACCTTAAAGATGCATAAGCTTCATTAGTATCATAGCACAGTTCCGATGAAAGAGCATGTTAGGTTTTGTGAAGTTTTTGTTCATATACTGTAGGTGGTTGCTGTGCTCCTCTCTTAGCTACCAAAGTAAGTGTGTTGAGTTACTTAGATTTTCTCTAGATTCCTCTTTTGGTTCATTCTCCTCAAGTGCCTTACTTTGAAATAGAGGGGAATCATCAACTTCCATGTTTTGGCTATCCCATGAGGGATCTTCCTCTTCATTTAACATTTAACTTTTTTTTCTTCTACCATTCTCTAAAATTCTTCTTCTATTATCACCCTTTCCAATTCTTCACTATTAGCTACTTCTTCTATGGTCTCTTTTGAAATAGGAATTTCTAACTCTTTATCTTTTGGCATGATCTCTTCAATAATCTCAAATTCCTCATTAACTTCTTATTCATCAAAATCTTCAATCTCTAAATGATATCTCTTACAATCATTACAATCACTATCAGCCACATTTGCATCTTTTGACTTTCCACTAGATATACTAGCTTGTGTGTTTACAGATGCTTTTATCATTTCTTGCTCTGAACTAGCTACCTCCCTTCTCTTTGAAAGGATATCTAATTGCTTGAAAAGATTTAGTAATTTTGAAAAATGATGATCCAACTGCTACTGTTTGAGTCTTGCTTGGAAGGGCACAAGTGGCATGTATGATTTTACCTTAAAGTTTTGTCTCTCATATACCTTTGCTTAAGCTTTTTTCTACTTCTCTGATGACATTAAATTTGGAGTAAGAGCTGAATCTATTTGGTTTAGTTTAGGTAACTGCTTCCCATTTCTCAATTGCACAGCTTCTAATGGCTTCAATAAAACAATTTTCTCATGGATCATAAACTCCTAAATTCTATCCAAAAGTAGTTGTAATATATGATTCAACCGACTCTATACATCAATTATAGTTGCCTCTTTAGCAATTAACCTTCTATTGGTACCATTACTATACATTTCCTTAAAGTTTTACTGAGCAGTTGTAAACCCCTAAATTTTTGAACCTAACATCTGAAGTATACTCAAGTGTGTTAGATATTTCTAAGAGTTGATAAGGCTAGTGAAAGTGAAAACCCTAAAATAACTAATTAATCGTGTATAAAATTTTTCTACCTTAAACATATGTAAATACTAAAGATTTCATCCAAAAGTGATAAAAACCCTAAAACTATAACTTTAAGGATATAAAAGCACTAGTTCACTATAATTTACCCTCAAACCCTAATTAATAATATAACCCTAATATTATACCAAATCATTGGTAAAAGATTAAAGATAACTTTCAATCATTCATAAATACATATAATACTAAAGTAATCTCTTAGAAACTAAGAAATTGCATCATAGATCACATTCATCTTCTAAGTATATAAATAGATTAGTATTATATAGAGTTAAGAGTTTAGTTGATGCTTATCTTATATGTAGTAAGTATTAATATCCTAAATGACACTTTTCATGATAATTACATTAAGTGACTTACCAAATGATTTATATAGGGTATAAATACCTAAAGGAAGATCTCATTAACTATCCTTACTAATCATTTCACTAAACCCCATGTTTCCTCTCATTTCCTTAAATTTTCTTCCTAATTCCCCCTAATTCTTTCATTATGTACACTTAGTAGATTACATGTAAATTTGAAATATTGACCAAGTCAAAGGTTGACTATATTAACACATGTTGACTAAAGTCAACATATTGAATAGTTAATAAAATGTTATTGTCATCTAGAAAATTCTTTCCTTTCTCTTTAGCTTTCTACTCATTTTTCTTTTCCAATTTCACCTCTCTTTTTTGCTGTCCACTCCCTTCCTCACTTAGACCTCACTTGTCTTCATCTTTTCAAACATAAAACAATACAAAACCAAGTCCTTTTCTCCATCCCCAAATCGTAAGCTTTCTCCTTTGCTTTGTCACTTTCAACTTTTCTAATTTTACTTTCACAACTCTACTTACCAACATAAACCGTTAACACATATATACTAGCTTTCCTTTTCATATTATAAGTAAGAGAAAGGTATGCTATTATGTAATTTCTTATCTTATTTAATAGATAGATGAATAGGATAGGTTAGTGTAAGAAGCTTATGTGATATGTGCATATGTGTTGTTGAGAGTGGAAGTTCCAATTTTTATGCTTAGAAGTGTAGGAATCCTTAGATAATTGGAAGAAGAACACATGTACATATGCTTAAGTATGTGTATATAAGAGTATGCTTGATAAATACATATATGAGGACTATTATACATAAGTACCCATTATGTACATAACCAAAAAAGAGGTATATAATAACTATACATACATATACCTTGCTAAGTACACCCTTAAAATGCAAAAATATGAAATTTGTGAAGCTTTCTTAAGAGAGAACATTAGGCATATGAAAATACGTATAAAAATATGTATGTCACCGTATGTGTATATGGGTATGTGTATTAGTATACGTATAAGTACACAAGTGTACATACTAGTATGTTAGAAGTATAAGTATAGATATAACATATGTATAAAGTGTATGAATATACAAGGATAAGAGTACATATATAATGGGTGATGTAAGCAATGACAAAATCAAATTATGACAAAAACCATGATATAATCAAATGATGACATAAGCAATTGATGACATAAGCCTTTAAAATAATAAACCATAAGATCATTTAAGTATAAGAATTAATGACTAATGGAATCATTAACTACTAAAATAGAACATAAAACTAGCCAATAAGAATAATTAAGTTTCAATAGTTAGAATTTTAATAAATTTAGTCTCTATCATGAAACACGGGTTTTAATATTCAAAATGGATATTGCTGTAAGAACGTACATCCGAAAATAATGAAAAACAACTATAAATTCGTAAATATCAGAAATATAATGAAAAAATTACATATGATTAGTGATAAAGTCTAATCAAATAAAAATTGATAGTAATCTAAGTAGAATTAGGTAAATAGATATCTAGATTTACTAGTTAATTCAATTGCTTACTATCATTATTATATTGTAATGATCAGGTGATCTTGACGCGAGCGAGGATCTCTTGATTGATTACTACGACCAGACTGAGTCATCTTGGCTGAGTGAGTATTTACCCTATAATTCTATGCTTGTATGTGATTGCAGATAGTGGACCTAAATGATATTGTTAATTGATTGTTGTGTGAGATCGGGAAATGCTTGTGTATGTTAGTATGTATTGAGTTATGTATTTACCTTAAGTACGAATAATACTTTGTTTGCTGCATGGTAGTATAGATAATGATTTTGTGTACTATTGGATGGTCACATTATAATTGGACTTAACCATACTTGGCTGATAAGAAGAAACTGGTACATGCATTGCATAAACATAATTCCGGCCGTCACATCACATGGAGGTAGAGAGAGGCTATTTGGGGGTTGTTATTATAAATTTATTGGTTTTGTACAGTGCACTCATACAAAATAACCTTACATTGGCCTACGAGAATACTAACCAATGGAGGCATTAACCGCCTGGCTAAGAGTCGACTCTAGAGGCCTCCATTTAGGGGTGAGTATGGACTGTAGGAGCCCACTCATGATTATACTAAAACTTGGTTTTATGAAAATAAAGGACTTGTTTGATTTAAGTATGGAACGTGGAGTTCCATAACAAAGTAAGTTATAGTATAATACCTGAATTTGATTGGTGCTGTGTATACTCCAACCCTGACTTCGGAGGGTATTAAATCTGAGTTATGTATATGGACTAGTTAACTATACTTATTGTTCGGCATTCTATTTGTTCATTCATTCGTATGCGTAAATATAATGTATTTATAAGTTGATTGTAGTGTGGTTGGAGGTTTTGCTCACTAAGCTTAGGCATACAACCCTGACTTTGAAGGGTGTTAAATCTGAGTTATGTATATGGACTAGTTAACTATACGCATTGTTCAACGTTCTATTTGTTCATTCATTCATATGCGTGAATATAATGTATTTATAATTTGCTTGTGGTGTGGCTAGAGGTTTTGCTCACTAAGCTTAGGCATGCATCTCCTTAGACTTTAGTTGTAGGACGAATTATTCGTTGAGGTTGGCTGGGGGATGCTACAAGTTAGCTTGGGGACCTAAGCAAGAGCAAGCCATCCAGTGTGTTGAAAGAACTAATTATGTAGACTTTTACTTATGTACTTTCGTTTTATTAGTAATATAGCCCTAGATGTACTAAATTACTGCTTAATATAAACCTTGTAGTTTAAATTTTATATAAATATGTTTGTGTGATTATATCCTTTAGATCTGTATGTTCTTGGGAACCTAGTAGTTGTAGAGCTTTGTATATTATGTGACGAGTTGATGATTGAAAGGGTAATCAATCAAGGGTTCTTCATACAATATATAGCGTCTGCCACAACTAAACTGTCCTCAGTTCGTAACAGCAACTCACTAATTGATTGACTCTTTTCACTTGAAAATGAACTCCTAGGTAGCTCCACTTTCATATATTCATGCATCTCAACCATTTGATTAAACTTAGGGGAACCCATAGAATCTTTTATTACAATTTTCGGTTCGCTTTCTTGACATAGCTGTACATCCTTCCTATATGTGTACCAATCATCTTAATGTTTCTCTTTAGTGTATTGGTTCAATCTCGTGACTTTTTGTATCTTCTAAGTAATTGTTTCCAATTAAGTGGCAATAAATTTGAATTTATCCTTTTGTTATACTAGGCATATCCTTTGTTGGTCATTCTTTTCACTATGCCACCCAAATGATCCTACTGCCATATCTTCAATCAATTAGAATGCCTCTCCAAGGCCCTTGTTCATGAAATTACCCCCTTGCAGTAGCATTAATCATTGACTTTAAGTATTCTAATAGACCATTATAGAAAATCTAGACTTGTAACCAAGTTGGTAATCCATGGTGTAGATTTCTTCTTAACATCTCCTTATATCATCCCTACTCTTCATACAAAGACTCTCCATCATATTAGCAAAACATGGTGATGTCATTCCTTATCTTCATTGTTTTGCATGAAGGGAAAAATCTTGACATAAATTTCTAGGCTAATTGCTCCTAAGTAATGATAGAATGAGGTAATAGAGAATATAACCAGCTTTGGGATTTATCTCTTAAGGAGAATGGGAATAGCTTTTATCGAATAACATCCTCAAAAACACCTTTGAAGAAAACTTTGTAGGTGTTCATTTAGATCTTCTAAAGCACTTCCACTAAACAAGTTCATTTGCACCATTTGTATCAATGCGGGTTTAAGCTCAAAATTATTGGCTTAGATAGTAAGCTATGCTATTGCTGGTGTAAAACCATCCATGGTTAGTATGGTGTATTCCCATAAAGCTCTGTGGTTTCCATTCCTATTACCATTATCATTCATCCCATTACCATTCACATTACCATTTCGTCCATTAAATCCATTTTGATATTCTTCTCCATTCTTATCATCCACATTTACACCAATTCCTACACTAGCACCGTATCCATTTCCTTCATTCAAATTCTCTATCTCAACAGTTATTCTTCTTTCTCCTGGTTGTCTATGAAATGTTCTATTAGCTTCAAGATCAAACAACAATTCAAAATCATCAATTCCTCTTAGAATAAAACAATAGAGGCTTTGGAATTTCAACACAAGGGTAATCTTGAGAGGTTAAATACAAAGGGTTTCACTAATCTTAACCTAATACAATCCTATGGCAAGAGGTTTATCTCTTCTCCAAATAGCTAGTTGAACTGTCAATAGCTTCTTCACAAGTCCTACAAAGCAATAAAAACAACACAGTAAATTGCTCTTAACAAAATAAAGATGTAATCTACTCTAAGCATGCAAAACTAATGCTAACTACAACTAAATCTACTCTACTCTAAACCTAGACTTAAAGAGAGATACTAATATAATATTAGCCAACTTTTACTTTCCTTGCCTTCCCTAGCAACGATGCTAAAAACTTGGTGTTGCTATCTCACTTCCACTAATATCTTGTACAAATAAGAATTTGCCCCTTTATAAAATAGTGGATGTTATACTATAATGGACTCACTTGTGGAGATAAATGAATAAATTTTAGTGGAAATTGTGAATAAATGACAAGCATATTGGTCTATTGATAGTATAGGGAGAGTAACTAAGATCATATTTTGCAGTGAAGAAAAGAATAGAGTTTAGAAAGATAATTAAGTACTAGATTACATTATTTCTACTCTAATCTAGGCAACCAATTGAGCAATTTTAAGGGAAAGAACATGCAAGTCATCTAAATAGAAGTAAAAATCTATAATGGAATTAGGCATGGATTTTAGCAATTTCTTTATATTAGGATGTGAATTTTTCTATAAAAGATATATGGGTAACGAGTAAATAATCATCTAAGATTGTTGTGGCCATGTTATTAGAGTATCTATGATAGTTTAATATTGATTTTACTCACATTCACACAATTTATCCAACTCTAGTTTCATAAATTCTATTTCGTAGTAGGATCATTGTATAATCAATATCTTATCTATACTATCAATTAGCTATTTAAGTCCCATTACTACTTAAATAACTATGTTGGAATTGATTTTTCATTCTAACCAATTTTTAACACTAGGTGACTATAAGGATTTAGGTCCTAATTCTCAAGAATTACCAATTCAAATTAGAAATCTTAGGTTCTATTTGAGGTTTTTGAATCTTATTATGGTATCTAGACTTTATTAGGATAACAAGGGAGAAGGCCCAATGCGTGGGAAATGTTATCTAGCTTGACATTAACCCAATACTCAAGCTATACCTAATTACACCATAGAACTAAGTAAAATTCCAAATTTACACTATCACAATACAAAAACATCACTAGTTGTAGCTACTTCATTATGTTCACACACTACCTATAAGCATAATAAGCTCTGTTTATCACATCCATGGAGAATAAACATTTAACATATAATACATATGGATATGAAAATGAATATTGCATTAAACATGGAAAAAGTATGAGAAACATTACAAAACCAAGCTTCTTAATCTCAATAATAGAGTTCTTCAAGATTTTCCTAACAATTTTTATAGATGTAATGGAAATCCACAAGCCTAAACCTTGAAAATAGTTAAAATCTACTAAAAGTTTATGCTACGGTCATGAAAATACAAGAAAACTCCATGGAAATCATAAAACCACGCAAAAAGTAACCTAAGATATCCTAAAGAAGAGAAAGTGGCAGAAACTAGAACCTTAAACCCTAGAAAATGCTAAGATAAATCTATAGAAAATGAAGAAGAAGAAGTTTTTATATTAGGTAAGTACCTGCATGATGGTAAGCAAGGGTACTAGCATGATCATGGACACGTGTTAGGTGATTCTCCTCTTTCTTTTTAATGAAATGGCACGTTTTTGCTTTAAGAGTCAATTATACCTTTATAACAGTAGATAGGTACCGTCATATCGGTATACCCTCATAGTTTTGCAACTTGATTCGATTCTATTCAAGGTATTCTCTTAACAGTAGATGGGCTTACCATCATACTGGTAGTTCTAACTTTAAGTTTTCTTCTTTTTCTTGTTTCTTCATTTTCGGCTTCTTGAATTGGGGCTACCATGATGGTATCCCTGGGTCCTATAAGATCAAATATGAAGAGCTTAAATTATTTAAATATATGCTACTTTGGAGTATCAAAACACAAAAATATGAATTATTCTTGTGTTGAGAAATTATATATGATTTTAATGAAAATTCATACACTTTTGCTCAAAAATCTATTGAATCACATATAATTGCTTGAGAAATCTTTTAGATAAGTGTATGGTTTCATGCACTTATCGACATATGAGGACTATGGCTTAGGGTTTTGAAATTGTGAGTGAAAGCTTTGAGAAAGTATTGGTCTTTACTGTTGTGTATCTTAAGGTGGCTCAGCTTTAATAAAGTGCAATTAGGATGAATTTAGGAAAGGAGTCAACAGTTAGAGTAGACTTGATCTGGTCTAAGTCAAAGCTCGATCAGCAAAGGATGTTTAGATCCCTCTTTAGGTCGGTTATCTTGCAGCTCAGCTTAGACAGAGGTCTAACACTAGTTGGCTCGAAAACTAACCAGATCATGAAATGAGCTTGGTAATAGATGGGAGGTTGCTTGGTAAGTTGACACTTCTACTCAGAAGCTTAGGAATTATGTTAGTCTATATTAGAGTTCAGTATTTGGGTTGGTAGAAATGTGAAAGGTAGATGTCAAGATAGGAGGCCTTGTCTTGAATGGGGTTTTGAGCTAGTATTCCTCATATGAGCCCATGTACTCCTCTAGCTTGGTTATGTATGACTGGTCCAACGAATTAGTTCTTATCATCTACCTAGGGGTTAGAAAGATTTGCCCTCAAATCTGAAGAGGTCTCTTGCTCTTGTCTTGTTCTAGCATATGCTGGGTCTTCTTTAAGTTAGTAGGGAATTAGGTCAGATACATTAATGGTGGCAAAACATCGTAGTTTCTGAGTAATTCAATCTGGTAAGTATTGTGGTTGATCTTCTTTAGGACTTTGAATGGACTATCAGCTCATGGAGATAACTTACTCTAGGTCAGGTATGGAAATCATTCTCAGCTAAGGTGAATCCATACTAACTCACCTAGTCTAAAAGAAATAGTTTGGTGGCTATGACTATCGATCTCTTATTGGTACTGATTGAACTTGGCAATCTTCCTTACTAAAGACTAATGCAGTTCTTGTATTTCTTAGACTCAAGCGACTCTAAATTGACTCTTTTCAGTAACTATGAGGGTACTAATCAGATCTAGGGTAATAATGGGATTGAGGCCATGGACAACCTTGAAAGGAGTCTTCCTAGTGGTACTGTAGATAGTTCGATTATATACAAACTCCATGACTGGAAGAAACAAATGCTAATCCTTTAAATTCTTTCCCACGATAGCTTAAAGTAAATTACCTAGCGTTCTATTCACCACTTTAGTCTAGCATTTAGTCTAAAGGTAGCTATTAGAGATCAATACAAGTTTAGTCCCAAGTTTTCTCTAAAGATTTTTCCAAAAATAGCTCAAGAATTTGGTATCTTGATTTGAAATAATTGTCTTCAATACTCAATGTAGTCAGACAACTTCCTGCAAAAACAAATTAACAATATATAAAGCATCATTAGTTCGATGGCATGGAATGAAGTGTATAATTTTGCTAAAGCAATCCACCATAACAAAGATTAAATCCTTTCCTCTAGATGTTCGAGGAAACCCTAGGACAAAGTCCATGCTAAGGTTAGCCTAAGGTGAGGTCAGTATATGTAAGGACGTATACTGTCCATATGGTTCTCTCCTTCTCTTGGCCCTTTTGCACACTACACAACTACCAACTACCTTATGGATATCCTTGGCCAAACTAGGATAAGAAAACTTTTCCTTCAACAATTTGGCTATTTTGGTCTCTCTAAAATAACCAAATAATCCACCACTATGAGCTTCCTTAACCAATAGCTCGCCTATGGAACAACTTGGTATACACAACCTTCTTTCTATGAACAAATAGGCATCCTTAAGATAATATCGTCCAACAACAACTCCTTCTTTACATTATTTAAGAATAGGGCTAAAATGGGGGTTGTGAACATATTGTTCGGTGATGAGTAAAAATCCCAATAATATCGTCTGTAGGGTAGTCAGTATGGTTTGTTAACATGATAAGGCATTTGTGATTACATTGGAACTTCCTTTCTTGTGTTAGATCACATAACAAAACCCTTCAATAATTTCTAGCCACTTTGCTTGCTTTTTTAAAATTTTGTTTTGACTCTTAAGATACTTTAAAGACTCATAGTGACAAACTCTTGAGATAATAGATAGTGTTAGCAAATAGTAAGAGCTCAGAAAATTGAGTATAACTCTTTCTCATACCTTCAATAGTTCAATGTAGTACCATTGAGTTTCTCACTATGGTACACAACTCATCATCATTCTTACGTCAAGACCGTACTAATATCAATCCTTGATGCATTGCATTCCAATTCAAATGGCTTATCAAAATTTGGTAAGGATAAGATAAGGGTAGTAGTGAGTTTTTCCTTGATTTTCCTAAAGCTTTGCTAAGATTGGTCATTCCATCAAAATCCTTCAGTCTTTTTAGTTAGTTTAGTCAAGGGGGCTGCAATTATACTAAAGTTTTTAATGAATCATCTATAGAAGGAAGAAAGACCATGAAAACTTCATAATTTAGTGATATTCTTCTGCATCAGCTACTCTAAAACAACTCAAAGCTTTCTCATCTACTTAGATTCCTTCCCTTGATACTATATACCTAAGAAAAAACTACTTCATTTTGGTAGAACTTATGCTTCTTCAAGTTCCCATATAACTTCTTAACTCTTAAAATGTCATAAACACCTTAGAGATGTTGAACATGGTTGCTTAGGTCAATACTGTACACTAATATGTTGTGAAAGTACATAACCACACACCTTGTGATCAGTAGATGCATCACATGGTTTAGAAGTTGCATAAATGTGCTTAATGCAATAGTAAGTTTGAATGGCATATCTAAGCACTTACAAAGGTAGTGCTTTTTCTTTAAAGCAATCTTCTATTCATCACTAGGTCTCATGCGAATTTAGTAGTAGACGCTTCGCAAATCAATCTTCGAGAATATATTGGCGCCATGAAGCTCATCCAAAATGTCATCAAGCCTCAGTATTGCATATCTGTACTTGATTGTAATATAGTTTATAGCTCAGCTATCGATGCACATGAGTTATGAACCATCCTTCTTCAAGATAAGTAGAGATGGTATAGTACAAGCACTCATGCTCTCCCTTATATAACCTTACCTTACCAATTCCTCCACTTGCCTTTTCAGCTTCCTAGACTGCTCAGGATTAATTCTATAGGTAACTTGATTTAGTAGAGTTGCATCTAGCTGTAGATTAATATAATGTTCAATTCCTTAGACTAAGGGTAGTCCCTTAGGCAATTCTTTAGGGAATAAGTTCGAAAATTCATCAATTAATCTTTAGATCTCATTAGGAACATCTTCAAGATCTCTCAACTCTAATAGTCTTCTAATCAATAGAAACATAGGCTCATCAACCTTATCAATAGCTCGAGGCTCTCTTCAACTCATCACAAAAGCTTTCTTGAGTGAGCTAGTTATGGATCTCATTCACTTAGGTTGGTGTCATAGGTCGCAATACAATCTTCTTTCCATCCTTAACAAAGGCATAGGTATTCTTATATCCATCGTGAGTAACATGTTAGTTAAACAACCAAGGTCTTTTGACTAATATGTATGAAGCTCCCATAGGGACAACATCACACATCACTTCATCCTTATATACATTCCTAACACTAAAAGGTATGGTTACTTGTCCAATGACATGTACAACACCCTTATTGTGAAACCACTATAGCTTATAAGGTTGGGGGTGCTTAGAGGTTAACAATCATAACCTCTACATAAAAGATTGTGCAATAACATTGGTACAACTCCCTCTATCTACGATGATGGTGCATAATTGTCCCTCGATGATACACTTTGTAGGATGGTGCACAACTATCCCTTGATGGTATACTTTATATGGAATAAATTTTCTCTCTAGTCTTCCTTAAAGCTTAGCAAGGAGCTTAGCACTCATCTCAATACTAAGGTCATTACTTCTCCCTAGTCGGCATAGATATAGGTCTCCTTTTCATCCTTAGTTTCAACTCTCCTAGCATGCTTCTCTTCCTTTAGCTTACTCTTGTCAATGTTATCCACTACTTCTCCTTGGAGCATCATGGCACATCGGTTGGGACAATCAGCAACCATGTGTCTAAAACCTAAGCATTTGAAGCATTTCACCTCACTTGTCTTATGTCTAGAAGTCTATTATTTCTCATATGTCCTTGGGGTCGTCCTATCCATAGCTCAATTCTTCTAGCCTGCTTAGCTATCATTAGGTCCATCGAGTTTTTCCTCAACTTAGAGGAATCTCCATGGCTCAGCATGAGTAGGTTGGTATGGAGTGGAAGCATAGGAAAAAGTCGGCCCAAGTCAACTCAGAGCATTTCTCCTCTACTTTTCAACCCTTTATGCTACTTTAATGATCTCCTCTAATGTATGGAACCTCTATACTTCCACAATGTTGTAAATCTCATATTTGAGTCCAAAATTGAACCTCAACACTATGCGTACCTCGGGTTCATCCACATTTACTTAGATCATCAACATTTGAAATTCTCTCACATAGTCATCAACAAATTGGTTTTCTTGACAAAGCTCCTACAACTTGGCAAAGGTGTCCTACTTTTAAATCTTGGGTACAAATCTTTCCCTTAACAATCTCTTCATCTCTTCCAGAGTTTGCATACCTTGTCATCCATCTCTTACTCTAGTTGCATTTAAATTCTTCCACCATATAGTAGCATATTTAGAGAACTCAAGTGTAGTAAGTCAAACCATAATTGCATTTGTACACCCATAACAGTAAAAAACCTTCTCTTCCTACTCTAAATATTCATCTACATCTCTACTTCTACTAAAGGCTAGGATTTAGACCTTGCCATTGCTAAGCCCTTGAAGAGCTCGGTGTCCTTACTCTTATGCCTTATAATAATCAACTGCTTCTTCTTCTTCTCCATCATTCTCTAAATCCACATCCTCAATATCATCCATAATCTTCTCTAATTCTAGTCTTCATCTAGTAACTTGATTTACAACTCCTCCAACTCGATAGGGTTGAATTAGGGTGATTAGCTTAGCTACTTTAGCCCTATCATCTCTTAGGAACATTCTTAGGTAGGTTATGATGAGATGCACCTTATGCTTGTTACTTGTTGACTTACATTGTAGTAATTAGACTCTTAATAAGATTTGTGAGTTGGTCAAGTTTATCATTGATTGACCCAAGGGTGTTACTACCATTTTGACCTTAACTATCATGAACATTACTACTTAAGTCACCAATAACACCTTCAACACTTGAATCTAACATAGTGTAACAATATAATACACAATAAATTCTTCTACTTACTACCTAAAACCTTATTAATACACTTTGACAACTTTAACACCCAATACATATTCGAACACAATAGAAATGAACTTGCTTTGTTTTCGTAGTGATAAATAGAGTAAAACAAAATAACAATAGAAACTACGCGTACCAATCCACAAACCTTCACTACATCGCTCACAACTTCAAAACTTACTTCACTCTAATACATTGTAGTAGCTACAAAAGGAACATAGCAGCTACTAATAGTAAACATGAACCAAAAGATGTTTACATGGAGAAGTACCATAACAAAAGGGAACGAAAGAAAACAAAACGGGGTTTTGCAAATCTAGTTAGCTACCAATCATATATGATACACTAATTGATCCTATCTAGGCTACGATTTGGTAAATGTGACTCATTGGTTTAAACTATAGGGTTACTTATCACTACTCCTTGCTAAAGGGAATATATCAGTCACAAGATAAATGAGAACACTAAGGTTACTCAACATGGAAACTTGAAATAGTTGATAATGCAATGTTTCCTACATATATAATAAATGGGGTTTATATAATAGCCCTGCTAGGGTTACAAGGTATATATGGAAAAGACAAAAGGGTAATTTATACATGAAATATATGGAACATACTAAAAAGGGTAAAAGAGATAAAGAGTATTATGCATGGAAAAAAGTAAGGAATCCTTCTGGATTGTTATGCCCAAAGACTCGTATCACATGGTAGTTAGTGATTTGGGATGCAGTTGGTCTTTACTAGAGCGTAATCTTAAGGTGGCTTAACCTTAATATAGTGCAATTCGGATGAAGTCAGGAAGTGAGTCAATAGTTAGACCAAACTTGATTTGGTTTAGGTTAGAGCTTGATCACTAAAAGATGTTCAGATTTCACTTTAGGCCGGGTATCTCAGAACTCAGCTCAAATAGAGGTTTAATGCTAGTGGGCTTAGAAACTAACTGGATCGTGATATGAACTTGGTAATGGATAAGGGTTACTTAGTGGGTGGACTCTTTTGCTCAAAAGCTTGGGAATTATATCAATCCATACTAGAGCTTAGTATTCATGTTGGCATAAATGTGAAAGGTAGATGTCAGGATAGGATTTCTCGTCTTGAATAGGGTTTCGAGCTAGTGTTCTTCATGTGAGCCCTTATAGTCCTTTAATTTAGTTGTGTATGACTGGTCCAATTAGTTGATTCCAATCATTTTTTATATGTTTCTTTTTTTGTAGTTTTCTATTTTTTTTTTTCATTTTTTGTATTTTTCAATTAGGACCCTTTTATTACCTAAGGGAAATTTAAAAAATTATACGGGGAAAAAATGAGCTCTTTACAACTATGCCTTTTATGATAAAATTTGGGTAAAACTTTACTATAAAAGCAAAAGGAGAGATTGTGAAATGCTAGTCAATGACCAACTATCAAAGACTCGGAATGGTGGCACACTCCTAATAAATATATAACTTAGAAAATATGACTTAGGAAGTGAGGAAATAAAGTATTTGTAAGAATTACAAGTCATGAGTACAACCACATAAAATAGTCATACTTGCTTGAAATCGGTAAATTTAAGGTTTCGAAAAATATTCTTGGAATCAAATGAATATTTAATATAAGATCTAAAAAATGAAAAGAAATATCTTAGTAAATTTTATTCTGTAAAATTAAGTCAGTAAATTATTTAATTTAGTAAAAAAAATTATTTACTGGTGATGAAACATTTATGTCGTATACCTAAAACACGAGACCAAGTTATATTGAGGCCATAAACAAAAAAATTAGCTAACCTATAAAAATAATTATTTTAGGTAAATTGGGAATAAAATAGTAGTATAAATGCCCTGTATATAAGTGTAAACCTGGAATTTGAAAATGGTAATATATTATGTAAAAAATATAACTAAATTAGTATTATAATTAAGTTAGGTAAATGAAAATAGTAAAGGATAGCTATAGGATGAGCTAAACCAAAGAATTGGGGCGTATCAAATTAATGATATAGTCTAAGGACACCTTAACATGGATCAGATAATAAATAAAAAAAAAAGGAAAATGTAAAAATAGGAAAATTGTCACATGAAAATCTTCCAACAAAATTTGAGTTCCCTAGGTTAGCTACTACCTAGAAATGAACCCAACCAATTGGAGATATAAGAGGTAGTGCTAACTTGGGGAGACAAACCCCTACCTCTAAATAGTGGCTAGAGTTCCAAATAGTGGTAAGTTTTGGTTTTGTTTAATTTTGATTCTAATTTTCTAAAAATAGCAAACGAGCTTCCAAAATTACAATTCTTGGTTTTCCTTAGCATTTTAATGTAAGGAATTCAAATATGCAACTGGATTTTCTAAGTTCACTGTCAAAATATGAGTTCCTTAAAAAACTAGACTAAAAACAAACTTTAATTCTAATTTTCAATGGCCTAAATGTTGTTATTTTGATCTTAAAATTTATGTACAAACATTTCAACATGTCTACTTTAATCCATGATATGAGATTTTGAAAATTAAAAAGTTGAATTTTAGGGTTTTTGCTATCTAGTATACTTGTGGCTGAAATTTACTAAAATAGGTGTTTGATTGAGAAGTTAGGTCTTCAAGTATTGGTTTATTGTTGTATTTGAGGTTTGAGGTATTGTGTTAGAGTGTGGAAACTGGGGTATGGATGCTGGAATTGTGAGATTTGATGATTCAAAGAATGTTTTGTGCAAGTCAGAATATAAGTCAATAAGTGTGAAATGTATAGTGGTAGGTAATGTAAAATAGTCTATGTATAGAACGTATATTGGAAACTGATGCAGTAGTTGATTGAATGTTGGATATGTATAAGTATTCTTATAGTAAATTTCTATGTTCTTTATGTACGATTAGCGAAATAGATAACCTAAATAGTATATTATAACAAAAATGGATGTTTAGTAAGTGTTTTACTAATATTTTATATATTAAGATTAGAGTAGTGTATTAAGGAAAGGAAATAAAATAATACCTATGTGAGGTTGAAGTAGTTAGAAACTACATAGAAAGTTTGCTGGAAGGGCCTTAAGAAACTTGATCAAAATGTATCCAAGAACAAAATTATCCTAAAAAGAATAATACTTAGATCTAAACCTTAAGTGTAAGTTAGTTATTGACTTTATTTATACTTGTTATTTATTAACTTGGATATGGTACACATCTTCTTTAGGAGGTATGTTCATGGAAAGTCTTAGGGACAAGAGTAAGACTTAGGGAATTTACTAAGTAGCCTAGGGAAGTTGATATTTCTATTTTTGTGCAAGTAGACCTATGATTATTTAACTTAGAGTTAGTTGTGTCATAAACTACAATGATGTGCTAAATTGTTTAAATATATGGTTCTACTAAATGTTCATTGACTAGGTGAAGTGTTTCCTCATATATGACTAATTTGTCGATGTGTATTATTGCTTAGAAAACTTGGAAAATGAATTGTCCTTCAGGGTGTTCACCTAAGTGTACCCAATACAAAGGGATAAAATGTAAAGTCAAGGTACGAAGCTAGAAATTATGATAATTAAGATGTTTACGTTATGGAATCTCTAATTCATGCTTGATGCTTAGTTATTGTATTGCTTACTATATTCATGGCATGGCATGAAAGGACCTGTGGGTTAAGTTTCTAAAAGCTTGAATACTACTAAACTGGGTTTTAAGCATATAGAATTGTATTGCTCAACTTATGCTGGCTACGATGTGTAGTTTCAGCTAGGTCGGCTATGTTCTGGATTTCCAAACCACAATGGGTAGTTTCTATTTTACTGAGTTGGGGGTCTTACTCCCAATTTGAGTCAATTAAACTGGATGAGTTGTTAAGCTAGGCTAGGATATCTTTGCCAATGCATGTCACATGCATGAGCATGGCATACACTTGTCGCATTTGTATTGCTTGATTGGGAAACTATAAGATAATGTAATCGGGCTAACTACTTGAATGATGTACTTATTTTATTATGCTTGTTGTTGTATGTTTATCTACTCTTACTCAACTCACAATAGTTGAGGGGATAAGTTTTCTTATCCTCAAGCTATATATGAATAGATAGAAGAAGTTATTGGAGTAATAAGGAGACTTTAAAAACTATAGCTAAAAATGGGCTCTTAAGAGAAGTTGTTGATACACGATATAGCTTGAGTACACTGAGATAACTTTTTAGGAAAGTAATAGGTGCTATACTTTCACCAAAGGTTTAATATAGTTGTTGTAGTCTGAAAACGTGTATTCGTAAAAGAGTTACTATGTTTTATAGAAGTGTGTAATTGTGATACTCTGAGTATGGCTCGCTAATGTGAAAGCTTTCACTATTGTTTATCTTATTGAATGAGAAATGATTCGAAAGTAATTATTTATGGAACAAAAGAGCAAGTTGAATGCAGTTTCTACCTTATCCTTAACTCAAGGATGGTAGTAGCAAACTATCTTTAGGTACCAAAAGTTTGAGAAATATTTTTAAGTAGATACCTAGAAGGTGAGGCATTATAAAGACACCATTTCCACCACCCCCCCCCCCCCCCCCCCCCC